>JAQIWR010000349.1:0-22515 GCA_034695945.1 Glomeris hexasticha
CAAAAGTACAAGTGTGATGCACACAAAACCAATATTTTAAATTAGAAGCTAGGTTATTATGATGGGAGCACTCTCACTGGCAACATTACTTGGACGTGCAAGTGTCTTCGGAAGTGGTGCAAGGTTAGCCAATCTGCAGGACTCATTGCACACGTGGGAGCCAACAAAATTGGAAAAAGGCACGTTCCAACAAGTGCCAATTCCAAACTCGTCACTGTACAGAAAATAACTTTAGGGTAGACAACGTTTATGAGCCAAATATTTCAACTGCATTAGTAATTACAATTCTGGTGATGCCTTCATTGTACTCAAGGTTGCAATCTCAGGGTCAGTGAAGTTGTATTCAGAACCTGCAAGCAAATGATATACATATACTTCCACATTTTGCCTATAAAATGAAGTTCACTTCTTTACCCTGCATATCAGTAATCAAAATGAGTTAGAGGATTATCTACAAACTGTCTGGAATCAAAATGGAGTTGTCGGAAAAATAAAGATTATAGTGGGCCAATGCTGCCACTTGGTAAGCAATATCATTTTGCGTAAAGAACTTCTTCAAGTCATTATTGACGTATTTTGTGAAGACACCTTTCAGTTTTGGCTCCAGTGTATAAACTTCATATACAGATTCCACAAGGAATGTCTTCACATACCTGTGTATGTTGTAAGTAGTGCATTGAAATAAACATGTTGAACAATGGACATGATTGAAATGATTGTCTCCATATGTAATGCAATTAAGAACTGTCTTCCGAACGTCGTTGCTTTCTAATGCCAGACGGAATTTCTGGGCGATGTTCCTAGCAATGGCTTGTGTTTGGCATGCCTAATGCAAATGTATATGCATATTAGTTATTGCCCTACTTCTTTGATGTAATGACATTTGTTAGGTCAATGATACATGGTTTTCAACATATTAATACTTACTCTTTTACTCAATTCCATTTTGATTTCCGAATCTGTTTTCTCCTCTTTTACTGCCACATATTCATTTGAACGTGTTTCTACAACATGGCTTTTCCATGTCTTGATAATATATTGTTGTTTAGGCAAAGAGCCATACATCAGAATGTCAATGTCATGCGCAATTCTGAAAGCTCCCACGCCAATTTCTTTTCCCATAATGAAGCAAACTGGAAAAGCAGCCATCCGCATCCACACGATGAAATTCTCGAACATTGACAGTTTGAACTAAATGGCAAATAGATTAATTACAATTGATATGTTTAACATGTTTCACGAAGGAAATAATGACACCTTACTTTTTGGTTCATCGTTTACAACATGTGCCGCAGCAAGAATGGCATGTCGGTCAACTATAGTTTTTCCATGAATACAAACAATGTTTAGGTTTTTCTAGAGTTAAATGGAAGGTGAATTTGAACATGAAAATCCTTTTAATACCAAAGTAATTCTAATTTGATTTTAATTTTTTTATCATATTAATTTTAATTTGTATAATTGTAATATAAAAAATTCGTAATTGTAATATCAAAGTAAAGTTTGCTATAAACACTTTAATTTTCACTAAAGTAAATAATTAAATGTAAATCATGTAAAAAAACGGAAGTGTGGAAGTGTGAGTAATTAGAGTTAGCAAGACTCTTGGAGTTAGTAATTGAGGTGATGTTATACAGTATTTCATTAAGAAATTGTTAGAATGTAATTTATTAAATTTGTTCAAAATACATATATTAAAGGAGAACAGACAGGTAAAATTTATGATCACCGATTTCAACAGGAATCGGCAAAAGTGCTTACCTTACTCATTCGAAGATTTGTACCGATTTTTGGATTTTTCCGAAGTGTTCACGTCGAGATTTGAGGTCGTAAACTTTGACAGGTCGCGAACGGAAGTGTTCGCGACCTGTCAAAATGTGCGCACGCTCATTGGCTGACACGGCTACGCCACTCGATGAAATTATCGACGATCGCTCTCATTGGCTGGCGCAGGACATTATGACGCCAGCGCCATGACGTCGCCCTTCTGTGACACCACGGCGTCACATCTCTAACTAGTCGTAACGTCTTTTTACTAATTTTAATCAAGATTTCATTCCCGCCAATCGTTTTTTTGACCTTGTATCAGTAAACTGGGAACACTTTCAGGGTATGCTCCAAACACCTGTCAGTTCTCCTTTAATTACCGGTTTACTGACACACATTTAATGCAGTTGAACTTGACTTGTTATCAAACCAATGTCTAACCGGTCTTCATCTAGTCTAAGTATTTGTATTGCTCTGCCGTTGTAAGTGAAGATAAGGCGGGAAAGCGAAGAAACGGATGCGGACACTTGGACGTGACATTGCATAAAAGAGGAAGATTAATTATGTACAATCGTATTTATAGTAATTCACAGGAGGCGTGGCGGAATTAAAATAGCCAATAACGGCACTGGAGGAGGACCTTACACCGTGGATTTTTTCTTCCAGGCTGGCGGTGTGTGCCCTGATCCTTTTTTGGTCCTTAGTTTTTATCATAAATTTGACTGAATGTTTGTATTAATTTAGTGAGGATATTAGTGCAAGGAAAGTTTGTTTAGGGAAGTTGTACTGTCTAGTTATAATAATTGTAAGTTTGAAACCTGTACCACGCTGCAAAAAACGGAATACAGCAAAGTCAACACAGTAGGATTGGGTATGTTGACCACTGGCTGTCCCCAAAAATATGATCAACTAAAACAGGTGGTCAACATATTTAAAAATGCATAGAAAATGAATGCAGAGCAATGTGCTACTGGTAGGTAAATTATAAACAAGAATACCACATAAAATTGACGTAGTTGTGCAATGTAGACAAACACACCCATATTTCTTACCTCCAAAGATGATTCGCGGCTCCACAATTGCTTTGTTAGCGACGGTCTTCTGCTAATTGTTTAATGAGTTCATGCTCCTGATACTTTTTGTTTGTGAGTTTTTTTCCCTTGGTTTCGTAAGCCTGTTACAGTAGCAGGACTGGTTCTTTATTTTACTGTCTGTGAAAGCAGTCTTATAATTTTCAATAATCGTAGAGTTTGAAATATGTGCTTTCCGCAAACTTGATATTTCTCTTTCCAGTTCATTAATTTTTGAGTCTTCCTACAAAATCTGCATCTCTGCCTCGGTAACCAGATTATCATTATGGGCTTATTTTCAGCCAGTGGTTGCCTCGTTTGATGGTTTTCCCTACATGATCTTGTATGATTTTGAATTTCTTTTTTATTTTAGTTCATTTTTCTGTTTTCACAATTATATTTCAGTTTTGATTCTTCCGATTTCATTTCATCCACATGCCGTCCCTGCCAGGTAGGTCTTTGGCAAGAGTTTGCTTTGCTTATCCATTTGGACATCAGTTACCACATTTGCATTAACATTGAACTTTCCCAGTTTGATCTTTCTTGTATCTATTACGAGAATCACGTCGTCAATTGTGATACTATGCACAGAAATCACACCTCAATGAGATTTACTTATAAACTGAATGCTCAATTGTTTGCGGCAGGTGGTGTACGTGTAACACAGCTGACTATGGTTCCACAACTAACGGTAGGTTTTTTTCAATTGTTATGGTTGCATATTCTCTGACACATTTTTCCAACATAAAATAATATCAAACGGGTTCCAACATTTCTTACTGTAGCGGCATTTAGTTAAGAAATTCCCCATTGCATTTTCTCATTGTGGTTTGCCACTTGCTGTGTTTATGGTCACATAGTTACCACATTTCAGGCGATTTATTTTTATTTTTTTCAGTCTTCTATGGTAAAGGCTTGGGCACTTGTCTGTGAAGTCACACGAATTTCTCTGATTTTACAGATGCATAGCCCAAACCTTTATTACACAGCCTTGACCAAGTGATACCAAACCTGTTGCCAACGGTTCTATCACCTCTGCTTTGCCAAGTCACTTGTCTCTTTTGATGCTAACAAATCAAATCTCTTAGATTAAAAAACTAGCTGAATAAAAACCCTGCTTTCTTTTTTTCAAACACAACACTGTTTTTTTATCAAAGCACCTGCACAAAGTCCTATAGCGTTGCAGCACCTCAATTTTTATGAATGTCAGTGATAGCTGAAATTTTGCCACATCTGCCGCATTGAAACATAACATTTTGCCTCTTAAGTCATCTTTAATGAATACCGCACACTCTTCAAAATCTAAAGATGCACCACATTTTGCCAATCTGTGCATCGCGTTAAATGCATCTGCCTCAGGATGCGATATATCGTCACGTTTCAGTTTCTTGGTTGCAATTGTGAAAATGTCAACTGTTGCGTTGTTTGCAACAGTAAAAACAAGCTTTCATATCTGCATGCAAATTGTCTTAATGTGTGAATGCAGCTGAGCAGTCAAAATTTAACGAAGATCCGCATTTCCCCAATGTGCGCTTCATAGTGAAGGCATCTGCCTCGAGGTCCGATACGTCTTCAAGTTTCTATAAAACTGAAAATATTGTTACATACAGTGGAACATCTTTAAACAAATAACCTATAAGCTTATATCCTCTGTAAAATAATATCGAACGCAGATCCCAACATGGGCTTCCACTTCATTACTTGCCTAACTAAACAAACAACCCCTCTGAACTAATACTGCGATTAGTTTCCAATATTTTTCTAAAGAAAGTACAGGCTTAAAACTATATAAATTTAAACATAGCAATACCGGTTTTCCATCCAACTTGGAGAATTTCAATTGGTCCGAGTTGGCCGACATGTGATAATATCCGCAGTCTTTCAGAGGCGAGCTATAGATTGTTTTTTTTGCAACCGGTGGTGGCCTGACTACAGGATTCCAACTAAAATAAAGCACAATAATTTAGAATTTTTTATTATCTAAAAAAACTGCCAGAAAGCCTGCCTAAAAATAGAAATATTGTACATATATTACCATTGCAATGGGACTAGACCATATTTCCATGGTTTCCACAACTCATGTTTCACAACATTGCCACAACTTACTCGCAATAGCTTGAGGCGGCGTTGTTTTGGTCTCTGATGAGTTTAACAGCATGTAAAATGGGAGATCTTGTGTCATTAGGTTCTGTAGTCGTTTGTCTTTTTCAGCTCAAATTCTTTTCGGTCTCCAGTCTCATAACCGCAGAACTCCCCCAAATATTTTCTTTCATTTTCCATTTCAATAGCTAAATTAGAGAATGACAAATAGTTATTAAAAAGTTTTGAATCAGTTTTAGCAATTTTAGCAAGAGCTATAGATCGATATCCTTCATCCAAGGAGTTGGAAGTAGAAGGAGGGAAAATCAAAGCCTACAATTTCAGAATTCTGCCATTCGATTATTGGACGCCGTCATTGTTTTGGCTATAACAGTAATTGATTACTTCTGTATGCGGAACAAGTATGTGCAAGCTAAAATTAATATTGTTAGATTTTGGGATTTTTAGGAAATTCAGAATTGTTTAACATTTTGGTTTGGAACTCTCAGTTGGTATATTTGTGAGATCCAGTTGCTTATAATTCCCATTCTGATGCAAGTGCAACTTCTCCAGTTGTGTTCTGGTGTTTTCCAAAATGTCTTAAATGTCTTGTGTCTTAATCCAAAATGCCTGAATTTTAATGAGTCTTCATCCATAATGTCATTTTCTTTCTTGCAATGAATTTGCAACTACCCGTATACAACTTGTGCACTTTCAGCTTCCTTTTCATTAATTTTGGAATATTTCTCCAAAAGCTGCATTTCAGCCTGAGTAACCACATTATCATTGTTTATAAGCTTATTTTTCAACCAATTGTGGTCTGGTTTAATGGTTTTCTCAACAAGATTTTGTATGATTTTGAGATTTTTTCTTTTTACAATTATATTTTAGTTTTAATTTTTCTTATTTAATTTCATTTTTACATTTCTTAATTGGCTTCCATCAAATTTTCTTTATTTGAAATTATTGTCAGGTTGCCTCAAACAACATACTATATAAGGTGATCTAATTCGGTGTCGGTAATGTCTACGCTTTGCTGGCATTACTTTAGGGAGTTCTTTAGTGAAAACCATTGTTTGATAGCCATTGGCCTGGTGCAGGTTGTAATTTCCTTCTACTCACAGGTTTTACTACGTTTACAGTACTTACCTCATTGTACATAATTAAATATAACAATCCCTGCGGGTCATCCACCTTAGTAAATTGCAGCTTAACTGAGTTTGCAGTTAGCATTACATTGTATTTTATTGTGAATGTCTATTGTTGACAACAATTTTGCTTCATCTGACAACTGATGCATATCTTTAACTGTGATTTCGCTTGGGAACTTTCGATTTGTTCCTTGGTAAGATCCAGTTCCTTATACTTCCCAGAGTGATGCAAATGAAATAGATACTTATAAACATACAAATTAAATATAATAATAATTGTTTTTCATCCAACTCTTTTGGCATTTTCTTGACCAACTTCTTGGCCTCCTTTTTCACCTTTGCATGTGCGCATGTGCATGTGCCTGTATACATTTCTTGTGCAGTTAACATCGTGCACATTAGTGACCAGTTTAGACTGCCCGCATTTTGTACATTTGTACCCAATTTTGTTATTTTTGACAAACACTTCGCATAATGCGAGATCGTTATCCGCTGCGTATTTGTTGATCCTCCGTTTTATGCCAAATGCCTGTATCTTGACATTTGATGATTCTATCAAAAATAAAAAAAAACTATCACAGCAGAACATCCCAAAGCATATACCCTATACCCTATGAATAATTAAGTATAATACCTTTGGGTCGCCCACCTTGGTGAATGTAAACGTGGTGGTAGAGTTTTTTGTCAAGTTATATAGCCCGCTGTCTTCTTCTGCGGGCTTTACGTTCACAGGCATCGCAGCAGCTACCGGCAAACTAAAATTAAAAAATATTTAATTAAAAATATGAAAAGTAAATTTAAAAAATGGTAAACGTACCAATATATCAATCGGCCGACGAAAACAAATATGTGATAAGTATTAAGAAGACTAGCTTCTCACCTTGACTTGTTCGTCACCTGTCCCTGACCAGTTTTAGCATATTGCCTGAAACGAAAACACATATGCTACTCAAAGGTTTCACTACATTTCCACAACTTCATAAGGTGATCCAACTCTGCGTCTGTAATGTTGATTCTTGGCTTCGATGGTAATTCTTTGGGGAGTTCTTTTGTGAAAACCAATTTTTGGATGCTGTTGGTCTGGTGCAGGTGGAATTTCCCAATGTAAGTCGTTAAATTTCCTATTTCAAGAGCTAGTATTAGAGAGGACTTGTTCTTTAATTTACTGTCTGTGAAAGCAGTCTTATAATTTTCTATAATCGTGGAGTTTGAAATATGTGCTTGCTGTAAACTTCATAATTTTCTTTCCAGTTCATTAATTTTTGAGTCTTTCTCCAAAATCTTCATTTCTACCTCGGTAACCAGATTATCATTATGGGCTTATTTTCAGCTAGTGGTGGCCTGGTTTGATGCTTTTCTTAACATGATCTTGTATGACTTTAAGCTTTTTTTATTCTGTATGATTTTGAGAATTGTCTTTATTTTAGTTCATTTTTTTCTGTTTTCACAATTTTATTTTAGTTCTGATTCCTCCGATTTCATTTCATTTTTTACTAAGTTTATTTACACTGCACTTGAGCGGTGTGTGTTTGCTTGCTTGCTTTCGCGATTTTGTCACCTCATTTTCAACAACTTCACGACATCGTACACTGTCCAAATTTCATACATATACCAATCTCGCCGTCCTCTTTCACCTACAAACATTTTCAAGTCCAAAAATCCGCTAGATGCAACACAAACTCGCTCGCAAATCTCGAAGCGGGGCTCCGAATCTGCATGGGGCCGTCGCCAGATGCAATCAACATTACATCGGCGCTCCTGATAACAGATTTCGCACTACCGAACTCGCACCTCGTGTCTCCAGCAATAATAAATACAATACTACAAACTGTGCCATTTGGCGCATTATGTTAGGTGCATTTTTAATATATTAATAAATGATATGGACATGCACGTTTCGACTGACATCGTGGTACGCATAAACCTCGGCATAAATTTAGTACCCACAAAACTTAGTTTTGTCCACGGCTTGTTACATTTCTTAATTGGTTTCCATCAAACTGTCTTTCATTGATATTAATTTCAGGTTACCTCAAACATAATTGCTTGTGTTACTGCAAATCGGCTGTACCGTTATCTGCAAGCACTGTCCTTGCCGATGATCAGTTGTAAGGTGTCTTCGAGTTATTTCATACACCTGCTATCCCAGCCAGGTCTTTGGCATGTGTTTGCTTTGCTTATCCATTCAGGCATCAGTTACCACATTTACGTTAACATTTAACTTTCCCAGTTTGGTCTTCCCTGTGTTTATTACGGAAATCACATCGTCAATTGTGATACTATGCACAGAAATCACACCTAAAAGCTTTATTCTTGATTTGAGTCATTTGGGCACATTTATTTCATGTCTTCATCCAAAATGTCATAATGTTCTTCGGTCTTCATAGATAATGTCATTTTCTTTCTTAATCCCAAATACCTTAATTTTCTTGGGTCTTCACCCATCATGTCGTCATTTTCTTCTCTTCATCCAAATTGTCTTTTTATCAACACAGCTGTGCAAATGTCTCATAGCATTGCTGCATCAATATTGTCTATTCCCATTGGTTTCCGCTACTCACCGATTTCACTGCATTTCCACAACTTACCTCATTATTCTATCTAGCTCATTGTCTGTTAAACTCAAGCTGGGCTTGCAGGAAGTTACAGCTGATTTTAAACTGCATGCATTTGATTTGGTGGAACTTTCAGTTGGTAATTGCTTTGTGGGAACCAACTTTTAGAAATACTCAGTGTGGTGTACGTTGAACTTGCCTAAATATGTTTTTGAGTTTCCCATCTAAAGAACTAAATGTAGGGCACTTTTGATGTTGCGCATCGCTCATCTATTATACTCCGGCATTTGGAGCCCATCCCTTGGATGGAGAATGTTGAATGTACGTATGTTTTTGTTGGTTTATACTAATGACAATGTTTTCTTGCTTGAAGCAGGTTCATATCCAATACGGTCATCCCTGTCCATGCCACTTCAATAATGCTGGAAGGGTTTACCTGTTCAGGAGGTCATGTGGTTTTTTGTGACCCTTGGTAGTGGCTTCCATAAATTGGATTTGAACAGGTGTTGTAATGTAATGTTCTAATATGTAAATGATATTCTCAACTTGCTCAGTGAACAAATTGATTGATGCCATGTACTTTGCTATTCTGCCTCATTGCATTTTCACATCGTGCTTTGTCGCTTGGGTTGTATATGGTCAGTTACTACATTTCAGTCTGCAATGACTACATAGGTTGTCAAATTTTTGTTTTTCTTCACACAGTGTGCGTTTTGAAAGGTTTTGGTTTTCCTTAGTCAACCTCATAAGACTCCCTAACTCTTGATAGGTAATATTAAAGCTTGGCTGACAGGCAGCCGCAGATGCATGTCTTGAACTGCGATTTTGATTGTGAACTTTTTATTTGTTCTTTGGTGAGATCCAGTTCCTTTTAATTCCCAGTGTGATGCAAATGAAACTTCCTCAATATGTCTTAAATTTCTTGTCTTTATCCAACATGTCTTCATTTTCTTGTCTTCATGCAAAATGTCTTTTCTGGAAGTGTGTCATCCAACAAATGTCTTTCCTTATGTGTCCTTGAAATGAAAGGGAACTTGAAATGAGACATAATTTTCAATTTGGTCTCAAAATTAAGACTGTTGCGGGGTCTTTTGCTAAATAAGACATTTCTGGCTTGAAGTATTGACTACAAGTCCTTTTTATGTAGTGCATCACAAGCCGTCTAGATTTGCCATCTAGCTGAAGCAACCTCTCACTAGATAAGGCTGTATGGTGAAGGTTTGGACACATCCACCTTGGTAAATTTCAGATTCTTAGAGATTGCCGCCAACTTATAATACCTATGATCTGTTAAAGGAGAGACACTTATTTATGGTCTTTACTTAGTCAGTGGTGGCTGCAATCTGTTTGTTGCAATTTCTTGGTGGCAATGTCTTGGTTCCATATAGTTAAGAAATGTCTTATTGCATTTTCACATAGTGGTTTGTCACCTAAAATTACATATAATGGAGTTCACCGACTGTTGTTTCAATATACTGTATATGGTGCAATCACATTTCTTTTAAGCCGCAATTGAATATTTTCTTACAATCACACGTTTACCTTAATACCAAAACACTTGTTCCATGGTTCTTAAAAGCTCTAACAATTTTAAAAACATTTCAAACTAAAACTCTGTGGACTTTTTCAGAAACAAATCTGCATTTTGCGTTTGTAACACATGTACACATGTGCCTCATGACATTGCTGCAGCAGGAGTTGAAGAGTAAAGACGTGTCGCCTCATTTGCTGCACTGGAATAGAATCCCAGTGCCGTCTTCGATGTATACTGCAAATCCTGGTCCAAAATGGATTGATTTTACGAATTTTTTAACTGTGCGATTTCGGTTTGGAACTCCAGTTGCTAATAATTCCCATTCTGATGCAAGTGCAACTTCGCCCAAATGTTATGTTCTTGTGTTTTCCAAAATGTTTTAATCCAGAATGTCTAAATTTTCTTCAGTTTTCATCCCTAATGACATTTTCTTTCTTGCAATAAATTTGTTACTACCCATATACAACTTGTGCACTTTCAGCAGCCTTTTCATTAATTTTGGAATCTTTCTCAAAGCTGCATTTTAGCCTGGGTAACTACATTATCATTGTTTATGGGCTTATTTTCAGCCACTGGTGGCCTGGTTTGATGGTTTTTCCAACATGATGTTGTATGAATTTGTGATTTTTTGTATCTTAGTTCAAGTTTTTTGTTTTCAATTTTTTACTTAATTGGTTTCCATCAAATTTTCTTTATTTGAAATTAATTTTAGGTTGCCTCAAACATAATTGCTTTGCGTTACTGCGGTGCGGCTGCTGTACCCTTATCTGCAAGCACTGTCCTTCGAGCCTCACACGTAACAATTTGTGCAAATGGTACGATGGGAACAATGTCTCTCAGTTTGGTAGAAAAGTGGTAACATGTTCCTAACAGAAATATTGGCAAGTTGTAATGTGTCTTCTACTTCTCTGCTTTGCCAAGTCACATCTTATACTAAATTAAAAAACTCGTTATAAAAAAATCCTGCTTTCTTTTTTTCAAACACCACTTTTTTATCATCGCACTTACGCATATGTCAAAAAGCATTGTTGCACCACAATTTATAATGAATGTCGGTCATGGACGAAATTTTGCCGCATCGTCCGCATAAAACATTACTTTTTCTTCTTCAAATCATCTTCAGTATACACTGCACACTATTTAAAATCTAATAAAGCACAGATTGTCGAATTATGGGGCTTCATGTTAAAGGCATCTGCTTCAAGATCCGACATATCGTCACGTTTCTATCAAACGGAAAATATGGTTACATACTAATACTGTGTTTAGTTATCATTAATTGTTTTTAGATAGTACAGGCTTAAAAATATATAAAAAATTAAATATAACAAAACCTGCTTGTCATCCACCTTTGCGAATCTTAAATGGCTCGAGCTTGCAGCCATCTTGTAAATGCCGCCATCTTTAAAAGGCAAGCTGTTATTATTTATTGTTTTTTTTGTCCGCCAGTAATGGCCTTAATGTTAGTTACAGCTTCTTGGTGGCAATCTGTTGGTGGCAGTCATTGGTTGCAATCTCTTACCGACAGTTCCAGTTTCTTGGGGGCAATCTCTTGGTTCCAGTTTCTTGGTGGCAATTGTAAAAATGTCAACTGTTGCATTATGTCTATATGCAAATTGTCTTAATTTATGAACGCAGCGCAGCATACGCGCAGCACATTACTGCAGCGTATTTCATTGTGTATTTCCCTCTCCCCCTGTGATGTCATATAATTCCAATAATAGTATTTGAGTTGTTTAAAATGGTTTTTACTGCTTTTTACCTAGATCAAATTTGATTAACTTGACAATTTTGACCAGCTTGACGACCTTTTGACGAGCGATGAGTTGATCGGTTTAGTATGTGAACGCGGCTGAGGTGACTTCACTTGTGCTGAGACTACAGTTCGCTGAGAGCAGAGATCGAAAGCGAGAGCAGCGAGAGACAGAGACGACTCAAAATCGGCCCGAGATACTGACTACGATCCAAGCGATCCAAGCGACGATCGACTCGGCATGTTGAACAAGACGATTGACTCCAATCGAGATACTGACGCAGATCGACTGCAGATAATTATACCAACGACGACTCGAGAGTCGAGACAGCAAAATTGCAGCAAGGCCAAGATGTAACATTCGTCCAAGATGTAACATGTAACTGATATGACTAGTGAGCAAATAGCTAGCGCCAAGGCGCGAGAGCAGGTCAAGGTATTTAGAAATGTGTAGAGCAAGTTAGAGAGCCGTCGAATGGTGTAGTAGGCGTGGTTTCCACTGTCGCCTCGCCCACCTTTTTCAATTGACAAAACACAGCTTAGAACGTATTTCGCGATAGCCAATGATAGGCTGGGCAAGGTTGGGCATATGATTTCAAGTGCATATAATTATTAGCTAGTACACTGTTCATGACTAAGAACCGTAATGTCATGAAAGGTTTTGGTTTTCCTTTGTCAACCTCATAAGACCATCCAACTCTTGATCCATAACATTAAAGCTTAACCTACAGGCAGACGCAGATCTTAAAGTGCGCAATTTTGGTTTTGAACTTGCAGTTTGTTCCTTTGTGAGATCCAGTTGCCTATTATTTCCATTCTCATGCAAATGCAACTTCCCCTGTTATGTTGTGGTGTTTTCCAAAATGTCTTAAATGTCTTGTCTTAATCCAAAATGCCTGAATTTTCTTGGGTCTTCATCCATGCCATCTTCTTGCTTGCAATAAAATTACACCAACCCATATGAAACTTGTGCACTTTCAGCCGCATTGCGTCCCATGTCACTGAGGTGCTGAAGTCTGAAAATGTGATTAACAAATTCAATTCGTATGTAGAACTTATGTTTACACATGAAATATTGCAGCTTGCCAGAATTTCTATTTGAAGATGCACCAAGCTGGGTGTTCATCCATAATGTCATTTTCTTGTCTTCATGCAAATTGTCTTTTTATCAACGTAGCGGAGCATACACGCAGCATAGTTTATTGTAAATATCTGTGATTGACGAGATTTTCCAATACCTGCAACATTGGAATCAATTTTAGAGCTGTCTTTAATGAAGAAGACCATGCATATTTCTTCTAATTGGATCGATTCCGCATACTTTGCTATTCTGCTTTTGACAGTCAATGCTTGTATTTTTATTTCGATCATGTGGGCACTCTTCGATCTTGTGTCTTTATCTAAAATGTCTTAATTTTCTTGCGGCTCCATGCAAAATGTCTTTTTTTTAGCGGCACAGCGGCACGTATAGCACAGTGCATTACTGCAGCGTATATTATTGTGAATGTCCATCATTGACGAGAATTATGCTTCACCAACACATTGGAATATATTTCAAAATTCATGAAATATTGCTGCAGCATGGAAACTTCTATTTGATGTTGAATTATTCAATGGTAAAGGAATTGATGAGGGGTATAATCTGGAAAAGTTATAGAACTTGTCCTTGCATGCCATCTTGAAGGTTGTACAAATAATATCTTGAGAAACATTGTAGCTGCAACTGTAGCCCTAACAATTAACGTGCCACAAAGTACACATCTTTAGCTTATTCTTTCTCACAATTAAAACCTTATGATATCCAAAATGTCTTCATTTTCTCTTTTTTATACAAAACGTCTTGATTTTTGCTTTTTCATAAATATTGTCTTTTCTTGCTGTGGCACTAAATGCTTGAATCTGAATTTCTGTCATTGATGCTAGGTGCACACTTCGCGGCACAGCCGGGCGATTGCTACACTGTCGCTGAGCAATTGATTCCCGGAAAAATGACGCTATACACTTCGCGCCCAGTCAAGTTGCAAGGGGACGATTGGATCGCGCATTTCGAGCCTATTTTGTAACAAGGGCGATTGGATCGCGCGCGAAAATATAGGTGTCGCAAGTACGCGAGCGCTGGAGTACAACCGAGCGGCGCGTATCGGATGTGACGTCATCTGCGCATGCGCATTGCAGGAAAGCGACGCAATCACGCGGCTGTGGCGCGAAGTGTGCACCTAGCATTAGGCAGCTTCCCAAAGTTTGCTCCCCCAACCCTTCCCCCATCAGAAATACAGCTGATTTGTGCATGCTGCCTATTTAGAAATAAATGCCACACAGCCATATTTCTTACCTTCAAAGTGATTCTCGGCTCCACAATTGCTTTGTTAGCGACTGCTCTTAAGCCGGCTACACACCTAGCGAATGAGCGCGAACGAACGGAAGTGCTCCCGTTCGCCTGCGCAAGGTGTGTACACGATGCTCGCGCGAACATCGGAAGTAAAAGCGCTCTTGCTCGCGTTCGGAGCGAGCACCGGTAGGATTGGCTTGATATGTGCGTGCTGGCGACCATCCCATGGGCGTCCACATTTTGCAGCATGTTGCGATCGCTCGAGCTCGCTTGTGCTGCCAACGGACGTAAATTCGGTGCTCGTGCTGCCAGCATTCGCTAGGTGTGTAGCCGCCTTTAGGCTGATTGGGAGTTCATGCACCTGATAATTTTTTTTAATTGTTACCTCTTTTTTCCTTGGTTTTGTAAGCCTGCTGTAGAAGCAGGACTTGTTCTTCACTGTTGGTGAATTAAAGACGTGTTGCCGCATTTGCCGCACTGGAATAAAATCCCCATGCCGTCTTCGATGTATACAGCAAATCCTGGTCCAAAATGGCTCAATTCCATGAGTTTTTTAACATGTTTTTTTTATTCTAATGGCCTGTATCCTAATCGGCATGATTTCATCATGATTCTGTCAAAAAGAAAATATACTTATTACAGTAGAACATCCCAAAACAAATGCCCTATAAACTATATCCTCAGTAAAAAGATTGATATCAAACACTGGGCCCTACACTGGCATCCCTTTTGCAACTTGCCTATCTAAACAAATAACGTACCCCACTAAAGTAATACAAGCATCTGGTCCCAAGGTGATTAAATTTTGGAGTTACTGATTCTTTTGTTAGAAATCAGAGGCTTAATAAAATATATAAATAATTGAATATAATACCTGCGGGACTTTAGTAAATCTCATCTGCGTGGAGTTTACCATGAGCTTATAAATAAAGCCCACGGTCTTGTTGTAAGGGCTTAGTAATTGTAGTTTCAGCCCTTGATACTGCAGGCCCACTAAAATAAAACCATAAAACCTAGTTGTAGTTATAAGACAATATTTTAAAAGACACGTAATGTGCTACAAAGTACATTTTGAGAACGGATTTCTAATAGAAACCCGGCTTCTATTATAGATTGCCTTTTCTTTTCAACAAATGAATTTTACAATTTTGAAATCCAGGTCAAATGACCTGTGTTTACGAGGCGTTGGGTTATTCTGTGCCATAAATTTTGTAGAAAAGCTAAACTTGCTGCTATTATAACGTTAAATCCGACGGATGGCCAGCGCCTAATAAAAGCCTTAGGCTTATATTGGTAACCGGCCAATGAATTTTTAAATTGAGCCAAACTTCCTCTTAATACTTATCACCTATATGTTAACAGATGTTGATAATTTGCTAGCATCCCGCCTCAAATTGAGAGTAGGTCCCGAACTGGTTGTTGGTTAAGTGGGAAAGTTCCCAGCACTGAAACGACAACACATATGCAAATTAGTTTTTGGCAATGCTAGTTATTAATCGCACTGCGATCGAGATATAGTTCTGGTTGGGTATCTGCCATGCCAGCATCTCCTTGCATGCACCTCCTTGCATGCACGTTGCTGCATGTGCCCATTGCTTTTTCCACCAGTTTCACAGCATGAATAAAAGCATTGTTCATGCGACTTTGTTTTGTCTCAGTTTTTCCGCAAGTTCCACTATGCAGAAATCTGCTAACACTATTTAGGACATTTTTAGTTTCATTTAAAAAAACTTGCCAAAACCTGTCTAAAAATGGAAATATTTTCTATTCCCATTGGTTTACGCTAGGCGCTACTCAAAGGTTTCACAATAACGTGTTCTAATTTTGTGTCGGTAATGTTGATGCTTCGCTTCGATGGTAACTCTTTGGGGAGTTCTTTTGTGAAAACCAAACTTTGGAAGCCGATGGTCTGGTGCAGGTTGAATTTTCCAATGTAAGTCGTTGAGTTTTCCATTTGAAGATCTAAATTAGAGAATGACAAATTACGTTATTCATATTTTTGAGTCAGTTTTATCCATCTATTAAACAGAACAGATAATTATACTGGAGAACATGCTAGAACGAATACCCAAAAAACTGATATCCAAAATGTCTTCATTTTCTATTCTTTATACAAAATGTCTTCATTTTCTATTCTTTATACAAAATGTGTTCATTTTCTCTTCTTTATACAAAATGTGTTCATTTTCTCTTCTTTATACAAAATGTGTTCATTTTCTTGCTTGAATCTGAATTTGTCATTGCCGCCAACATATGCCTACAGTCTTTTAAAGAAGAGCTCGGCTTACTTCAGGCTCATTGCTGGTCTTATTTATGCTCTTTATGGTCTTATCTATTGGCTTATTTTTGGCGATGCGGTGTTTTTTTGTTTTGTTAGGGAGTCCAATAACAAGCAGAATTTGAAATGGGTTGGATCTTGATGGAATTTCCATAAGGACTAGCATAACTATTGCATTAATTAGTAAACAAAAACACATGTACGTGACCATTTAATGTTTGTCTGCTGTAGAGCCTTTGCTAACTATTGGTGCGAACACAATAATGATGCGATGTAGATTTTCCAATTTAGAGAGGGTTAAAAAACATTGGATATTTTAGTTCTGATTTTCCTGATTTCATTTCATTTTTACATTATTTCTTTTTAATCAAATTTTCTTCATTTGAAATTTCAAGTTGTCCGAAGCGTAATTGCTTCACGTTACTGTGTGTACCTTTATCTGCAAGCACCGTCCTTAAAGCCTCATGTGTAACATTTTTGGCAACTTTTACAGTGGCAACAGTGTCTCTTGCAGTTTGATGTAAAGGCGATAACATGCTATACCCTATGAGAAATGGTTTTGGTTTTCCTTGTCAACCTCTTTTGCGTCTTCATTAAAAATGTCTTAATTTGCTTGCATCTGCATTCAAATTGTTTCCATTTTTTTTTCCTTCCTGCAAAATGTGTCTTTGAGAAATGCAGCAGCACATATGGCGCAGTGCATTACTGCAGCGTATTTTATTGTGAGTGTCTGTGTTTGATGAGATTTTGCCACATTGGAATATAATCTAAAATTCATGAAATATCAGATTTTGTGGTAAAGTTAGTATAATATTAGCGTACAACTCACACATTGATAGTTGGTGGAGCTGAAAGCAGGCATAACAAACCTGAGCTGAATTCAGTTGTCATGCACTTCAAGCTTTTGATAATTATGCAGCAATTGAGTTAACTTCAAAACTGTAGCCATTTTGAATTTAGATTCGTTTGGGAATTAATGACCATCTGGTTTCGGAGTTGCATTTGTCGATAGTAAATCAGGGCAGTAGTTACTGTGGCAGCAAGTAAATCTGCTTGTTTAGTTAGCCTGGCTAGTATAATTTCCTTTTGGAAATTAGGAACCATGCACAAGTTATTCAAATGTTGGTAATGCTCTTTCCCTGCTTGTTCTCTATTGTTGTCCACTTAAAAAGGTGAACTGACAGGGTCGACAATAATCCGTGAGTAAGTAGTGATTGTGTCCCTGATAACGATAGAATTTCAGAATGCATTGATGGTTTTAATTAACTAATTTCCTGTATTCCAGAAATCTGACCATTGGGCCGTTTAGACTGCATTACTCCCAATAGGCGACTTGGATTACATTTGAACCACTGCATGGGCATTTTAGATTCCGTTAGGATCATTATGGCCAATAAGACTATAGCATAATACCCTTTGGTTTCCATGACAACTATTGGGCCCTTTGGTTTTCATTAAAAGAACTTGGTCGTGGGTTGTCCATATGGATCTCGCACCCATTTTCAGAAATTGTTGGTTGTATTCATGTAATTACGACTTCTCATTATTATGAAGTCACAAGTGAATTAACGAATTCTGCTTGTACTGAAATGTAGTGTTGCATTTACATCATGGACAATTTTTTTATATTTTGAAATCTTGGTTTGCACTGAAATAACTAACGAATTCTCCCTATTATGATAAGCAACGATATTGGTGTGCACAGTCGGTGTGCAAATTGTGCACAAAAACTATTCTCCTGGGTGAGGTAGCATTGACGTAATTAACAAATTCTCCCTGTTTACAAATCTGAGGTTGCTGCTCATGACATATTAAATGAATTTGCCCTATTCGGGAAATTGAGATTGCATTGAAGGAGTTAACAAATTCGCCTGCATTTGCCATAATTAGGAAGCTGAGGTTACAGTGACATAATTAACAAATTGACCCTATTATGGAATGTCAGGTTGCCGTTAAATTATTAACGAATTGGTCATATTGCAAAATATGATGTTGTGGCGACATAATTAGTGAATTGTCCCTATCCTGGAATCTGAGGTTGTATTGACATAATTAACTAAGTCGCCGTGTAATCTGAATTAGGACTATTTGGCCGTTTAGATTCCACAAACCCAACAACATACTTGGATTCCATTAGGCCCATTGCACCATTTAGATTCTGTTAAGATCACTGGGTTCATTGGACAGTATTACGCCCTTTGGATTCCATGGCAAATATTGGGCTGTTTAATTTGCATGACGACTATTGGACAGTTGGGTTTTTATGAAGGCCGTGTAGCCCTTTGTTTGCCTACTGAACCTTAGATCCTCCGGTTACCCTGTGGATTCTACTATGGACATTATATTAAATGGTTTTTGAATGTCACTAGGACAGCTGGGCCCTACAGATTCCATTTAATAGGACCATTGGGTGATTTAGATTACGTTAGGTCTTTTAGATTGCATTTAGGCCATTGAGACATTCAAATTCTAAAAGCACCATTTGGTTCTTTGCATTAAATTATGAGAAACGGCCTGTTTAAATTCCAGTGGGATCATGGGGCCCATAAGAGCGCATTAGGCTTATTGAAACAGAAAAGCGACATGTTAGGACAATTGAACTGCACCAGGTCCAAGGACCATTGGAACCATTAGATTCCATTAAACCCAATAGGCCACTTGGATTCTATTAGGACCACCAGAGCCTTTCAAATGTATTATGACTATTGGACCCATTAGTTCATTCAATTGGCTCTATGCAATTTTGCCCATTTGGATTATCATGGTGACAGTGCCGTCACCCAAAGTTCACCAGGCAAGGAAAATACCATGGTTGTATCGCTGGTGTTGCTAGGTGACAGTGACGTCACCCGATGTTTGCTTGTAAACAGGAAAACCTGGGTTTGTATCGCGTGCATTGCTAGGCCACTGTGATGTCACCGAATTTGGTTTTGGCACACCCTTTTAAGTACCTAGTGCTATCTGGCCCTATCTGCGTATCTGGCTCTATCAGTAGAGACTTGGAGACTCAATATTATGAAATTGAGATTTAGAACACCCTTTCAGTATAGGAACACGGGTACCAAGGATGTATTTGTGGCACTCTTTTTAAAAATTGACCTTGATTTAAGGTCAAGGGGAGGGGCTTGGAGACTTGTAACTATGAAATTCGTATTTGGAAAGCCCTTTTCAGGATAGGAGCACAGGTTCCGAGGATGTGAAAAACTTTTGTAACATTGACCTTGATTCAAGGCCAAGGGGAGGGGCTTGGAGACTTGGGGCCATTTATAAATTACGTCACGCTAAATTTCCCGTTTTTTGACCCCCTCCCTCCCCCATGTCACACCATGTCACACAAGGCTGACCCCCCGTCCCTAAAATCCGTCACATTTGGCTGCCATCCCCCCTGTTTGTCCCAATTTTGCAGCCTGAAAAGTTGATGTCATGTTACACGACATTTTTGAACCATCTAAACCTCGATCTAAACAATAGTATAGTCGCACTGGTGAGACTGTTCCACGCTCATTAAAATAATTATGTGTAATTACCAAAGCGTTCTTTTGTATTTTAATTGACAGGAGGGGGAGGTAATTAGTTGTAGAGTTGAGTGCACAAAACCAGAAAGGACAAGTCTATTTGCTATTTCGTAGGGAGGGCAGCCACTGTGGGAAAGAAATATTCTCTCCACATTCCCTCGTTAATTCCTCCCTACGAAATACCAAATAGACTTGTCCTTTCTGGTTTTGTGCACTCAACTGTACTAATTACCTCCCCCCTCCTGTCAATTAAAATACAAAAGAACGCTTTGTTAATTACACAACTATTTTAATGAGCGTGGAACAGTCTCACCAGTGCGACTATACATTTGATGCGATACTCGATACTTGCGATACATCGCTACATGTACCGGTACGTGGTAGCAAGGAATTACTCGGTGTTTTGCGGTACCGGTTGCAGCGCCACCATGCCGCGAAAAAATGAACGCATATTAAGTGTGACGTAACGGTCTAGTCGACACCCCCCTACCCCCATGTCACGGACCGTCACCCTAGCTGCGACACCCTCCCCCCTCTTGAGCGTGACGTAATTTATGGATGGCACTCTACAGATTCAAACCTGACTGCGCTTTGTTGCATTCCGAACAAGCATGCATCAGAATCACAATGTCATTTTTAAACCTGCAAATAAGAGGAAAACCATGGAAATCCATAATGGGCGTGACAATAAAGGTTAATTATTTTGACCAGTTTTTGACCATTGCAGCCAGGATACAAATGGGTGAACAGTACCAAGTGTCCCGGTCCAACTATTCTCCTTCAGAGCAATTTTGACAGCGACATATTTACTCTCATTTTTGTGATAGTACACAAAACCTAATACCTATTGAAGTTCATTGCCTTCAGGCGTAAATAATGGCTGTACTTTTCCTTCACCCTCTTCTATAGATGTCCCACCCGGCCGAACACTTCCGGTGCATGCGTTTGCCAAAATTCATTTACAAGCCATCAATGTCTCACCTTCGTTTTTGATGCACTTCTTCGCACCAAACAATGCATTGCCCTTAGCAGATCTGCTTCTCAGAGTTATATGTTCCATAAAATCTACACAGAAAATACTACTTGTCTAATAGTTGGTAATAGAAGTAGTTTTGCTACACTATTCCCACCTATAGTATACAAACCTCCGTTCCAGGTTCTTGCATCGTTTCCAAGACCCATGACGTGACAATTCATTATCACAGCTGCATGAACTCAGTATATCCTGAATTGTTGACATCTTTACTTTTTCCCACTTTCCGAGTCATCATTTCTTCTCTCATCTTACGCTTGAACCCATCTGAAAGACGATTCAAAGCAGTTACATAGAATGAAATTCCCAGATCACATCCGTATTCATCTAATTGTTTCCTCAAACAAATTACCTTGTAGGCTTTTACCAAGTTTTGCTTGAATAACACATGTTATACAGTATAGGCTACATTAGAAACATAGTCGTATAACGTATAATCACTATTGGTATAATATACAGGTATAACAGTCAGGAAGTTCCACTCCAAAATGTACAATAGTTATATTAGATTGAAGGCATAATAATAAAGTGGACAATAATTTGAAGCAATAACAGTTAACAAACCATAAAAATTTCTAACTTTTTCTTTGTACACAAATGTATAATTAATTGCACATGACAACATTGTATTTCATGAGCAAATGTTTCAATGTAATCACTAATAACTTATACAATTCATATGAAATTCACGTGAATTAAATTAACAATATTATAGCACTAGTTTTAAATCACATTGTATGATACATCTGTAATGAATATTCCATTGTCCCATATAGACTATTATTTTACATTCTTGCATGTATGTTAACGAATATTAGATTTATGCTGAATTGCTGAAATAAAGTGACGAAATGTGCGGGTCAAACCCTCTTGCCACCCATTCTGCATGGACGGATTTATGCTCCATGACTTTCCGCTTTTCGCTCATATATGCCCACCACCGACACTTTACAACATATTCCAAACAAATTGGGAGGTGCGACCTTGCGAGGACCAACCAGGTTCAACGCCCCTACCTACAGATTTTAACTTTTCATTGGTCAGTATAACCTCTTCTATTTCCACCTGCATAAGACTTGACTGAAGCATCCTGACAGTTATTATATACTCTTCAGTGTTGCGTCGCTCCAAAAAGAAATAGAACAATAGCTGATGAGGACGACGTTGGCCATGAGCACCCTGTGCTCAAAAGACACTGTGGGTACTATTCGAGGGTCATCGTTGATCGTTTTTGTCAGCGTCTTTGCTTTCTTGTCAGCCATTGCTGCATCTTCGCAGGTAGGAAATACTTTTGTATTGGATCATCTTTTGCTAATCTTTAGAAAAGGCATCCCTTAATTACGAGTATAGAACTGGAACCATATACCCAGGGTCCTGTATCTAGAGCTCTTGCCTCAGGCTGGGATTATAAAAGCTACCAAGTTACGCTCAATTATCCCATTATAGCTACT
>JAQIWR010000350.1:0-22448 GCA_034695945.1 Glomeris hexasticha
CATAGCCACTTCCTATTTGCTCCCATTAACAGAATTCCAATATTTGGTCTTGTTAGCAAGTTTGAGGCGGTTGAACCAGACTTTTCATCCACCCTGTATACCATCTCTTGATACCATCCACTCCATCTAGCTTTTAAATAGAAAATTAACACATGCAGTACGTGTAATATAGATTATTCCAATATCAAAAACATGTATAAAACCTGTAATTAAAACATAAATACTATACATATGGTGACAAATCAAACACAATCATGGAGTAGTACGTATAGTTGAACTGTCATTTTGTTTTTCATAAAAATGATACAATAATGACAGAATGAATTTTTTGCAATCTTCCCTGAGTATGACCATGACGTCATCACTGTGGTACATAGACCCCAGCCACCCACACTGACTTTTTACCACACAACTACAAGTTTTCTTTCCATTTCGTCTTCATGGTTCATAAAAATAAAAAAATTATCACAAATCCAGTTGAGATCCTAAATATCAAATGGTCATTCATAGTTATAATTACACATATATGGCCCATAATTAACTGGTGTTTTTATATGGTTAATTCCCCACAAATGATAGTTACATGTTATGAAACGCCTACTGTACGTAATAAATGATGTGGATTATTTACAGGATTTCCTGCACGTAATAAGTGACACAGGTATTACATGCACGCATCATTGACTAATGTTACTATTAATTAGTACAAGAACTTCAATAGGGGAATTTCTTATCATGTTTACATGCAATACACATTTGTCTAAATAATTACTGCGGAAGAGTGAATCATATCCTGAAAAGTATAATATATCTCGTGCCCATTAATTTAGTCATTCAGCTCCCTGATGTAAAGATTACTTTGTTCACAGCCAAAAACATTTCATGGGGCTTTCCAAAGCAAAATAGAATTAGAAACATGCCCCAGAAATAAATAAATATACAGTAGTGGAGTTGAATTGCACCAGAAGCTTTTCAAATATATAGTAGATACAGGCCTATAATATTTCACATACTGCATGGTATTTTGTTCTCAGATTACTACAAACTCTAAATATAGCTTAAATCTAATATATACTGTAGTTATAAATGAACTTGCTGTTAATTAATATGTCAGTAAACAGCTTTTTGTAACAGCTGATTATTAGAAACCTTCGCAACTTTCCAAGTATAATTATTTCAATACGATTTGGCAAAACCACAATTTAGTTAGACAAAACTAAACCATTGATACATGTAATAAACCAATTTTCTTACTTTTTCCAAGATAGACAGGTTTTCAAAAGTACTTCATAACAAGCGCTTTTCTAATTCCAAACTTCCAGATGTGATATTTTTTACTAGATATAAATGGGGAAAGGTAATTTAATACGATATTTCATTACGAATTCAATGAACATATTTCAGTTAAAACACTTATCTTCAATATTCCATTTATTTGGCAATATCTGTATCCAGCAACGTTATCTCGGTGAAAGCAATCACACGCGTGCACACGGCATCACATTCTGATCTTATTTATTTTTTAAAAAAGTGCCACTTGAATCTAATGTGGACATTAAACAATTGAAACATAGAGCGTATTTCAAATTGCAAACGGAATAGGTGCTGAAATGCATGTCTTTATCATCCAAATTGAAACTGAAAACTATGGAAATGGACATTAGTTTATCATTGGTTGCTGTTGTTTTCTTTCTTTTCTTCAATCAAGCATTGCAGTAATTTTTCTAAAATCACAACACAAACGCAAATCTTAAGGTTGAATATGACAATGGTAACTTTTTTTCTCACAATGTTTTAACTATCGACAGCGGGAGAATCTTTGCATTAAACCGTATACTAATACAGCATGATGATATATATGTATTTACAAGGTCTGGTTCGGTGTGAAGTCCACAAAATGACCACCAATTACAAAGTCAGGACAATGGCTTGATTTCAATACTCACCGCACCCTCAAAAACGCATATTAATTGTAATCACGGTTTGCGTAAACTATAATCTCACGGCAAAAAAAAAAGGACTCGGGTCTTTCTGAAGACGCAGCCGTGTTGTACACATCCTGTCAAATTGTCTCAATTATTTCTTGTTTGGTTTAACGTCCTTTTTACGTTGATGCTTGAACATCTTCACGTATCCGTCAACCAACGATTTGATTTTCACGGGATTTATTTCTCCAGACCTGTTGTGGCAGATCTGATTCAAAAAACATGGCACGGTTAAAATATAATTCACCAAACAATTAGCCTTTCCAACCTGAACTTTGTTTATTAATCTATGGAACTTCAACTATCCGAAATCCTGGATAATCCAAATTATTACGAACAAATAATGTTTCCAAATTAAATTTTCAGAAAACTGCCATTTGGTCGAAGAGAAATTATTAATTTGGAAACTTATTTTACCCACAAAGATCATTAATAATTACAGATCTTGGCAAAGTTTTTATACATTGTCCTAATACATCCAAAAAATTAATATTTTTGGATTGTCTGCGTTATCCGAAACGTCTCCGCTTCCCGTCAACTTCGGATAATCGAGTTTCCACTGTATATATTATATAATACCTTGGGTACTGATTTCCGTAATATTTCCTTGTACTCATCCTTGTTTACCTCTCTTCTATTATAGTACGGTTTTATTGCCAACTTCACTTCTTCGACTACTCGCTCTTGCCGGTTCAGTTTCTTGAGGAACTTAAAATACATAGAAAAGCCTGCATTAAACACAGCTGATCTTGCAACTGGAATCTCTACAAATAAACAAACCTTCTCCTTTACTTGCATCTCCACGGCAGAACTGGGAAGCTCATCCAGTATCGTAAACTGGGCATCGTCCACTTTCAAAAGGGCCTCTTTCCTACCATCACCGTCTGTTTTCTCCTTCCGGCTTCCGCCTTTCGCACCTTGGTTCACCTCCATTCTCAGAACATGTTTCCTGGATGATTCCGACTTCCTCTTGCCTCTGAATAACAAAATGTTAACGATTTTCATTATTTTACAACTGCGTGCGAATGAGCATTGTCACGCGTATAAGACAGTTATACCTGTGAGGTTCCCCTCTGGACGAACCCTGATGATGAGAATGATGATGATGGTGACCACTACTTCCACTGCCAACATTCAGCCGGCTGTTTCCCGAAGTAGGAGTACTTGGTTTCATGTCACGGGAACCGCGTCCCGAGCTTGACGCGCTACCCATGTTCTTCGCGGGAACATTTTCCTTCCGGTTCTGAGCAGACCCAAGCAGACTGTCAAATCTATCTTTGTTTGGAGCACTTGAATGAGATGTTGCGGATGGCCGATGGTCACTCTGCTACATTGGAGAAACAAACCCACTGACTTAATTCTGGAAACGTTAATACAAAATCCATTAGACGCACCTCGGAATTATGATCGGAGAGGTAATCGGCATCCGCCGGCGAGTACGGAGAATCCACATCCATGTCCACCACCTCGGTGACATCTTGTTGGGCTTGCCGCTGCGAATGACTTGTATGCGGCGAAACTCTTCGAGTTTCTCCATTGGCAGAAACCGGCATCAGGAGAGCGTGTTGCACCGCTGACAGGTTATTGTTGTCAAAGTTACCCCGAGAATGTACCGTTCCAAGGTGGGCAGTAACCGCATTGATTGCTTGATGCATGTTGGCCGCTTGTAGGTTCAGATGCCGAGGAGGTGGCACTCGGACCTGAAAAGTACATGGTGTTCAATTCATCCAAACATCTGTATCATTTAGTTCACTACTAACCCCAGTGATCATGGCCAGTTGAGCTGCCTGAGACTGCAACAAGTTTCCTATCTGCGTAAGAGTCACCGAATGCGATTGCCCTGGAACATTAACCCCCGGCAACTGGGGCTGCAAGAACCCCGCACGCAGCAAAGGTTGCGATGGCGGGAACAGTAGATTTGGCGTTGCCCCGGCAACGGCTGCGGCAGCAGCCGCAGCAGCAGCCCACGGCCCTAAAGGCCTCAACGCGTTCATCTGCGCTGCCGCGGCTACAACCGCTGCGGCAGCCCCCGAAGGGGGTGCATTCTGCATGGACCGTGGGATAAAGTTTGGTGGTGGAACCCTCAAGTTGGGCAGCTGCATTGGAGGTGTCATTTGCATAGTTGAGTGCTGCACCGGAGGACCGGTCATCGTCTGCACCGCCGGACCGTGAAGCATCTGCGGCAACCCTCGGTGGCTTACCACACCCATGGGCAGTGGTGTCATAGGAGCCGGGGACGACACAACAGCGGGTGCTTCTCTCATAGGAATTGGGACAGTAGATGGAACTTGGGTTATGGGAAGAGCTTCCGGCTCTGGTTCAGGGGGCAGCGGAGGGAGATCGGATAAAGGAGGTGGTTCAGGTTGCACTGACTCCTTAGGAATAGCTGCATCGTCTATCTGCGGTGAGGTCCTTGCACCATCGCTAGACTGCAAACTCGGTGACCGGGTTGGCTCGAAAGGATCGTACGCGATGTCCACCTCGTTACCGTCTTCGCTGCCCGAATCTTTCACGCTATCATTCACATGTTCATCCGCGTTACTATCACCTTTGTCTTCCCCTTCAACGCTCTTTTCACCCGGGTGAACTTCGAGGTTCTCCTCCACTACGTCAGCCTTGTGACTGCTGCTGTCTTCATCCGACGAGATGTCGATGATCTCCTTCCGGTCACTGCCGCATTCGAACTGGGCAGCTGCTTGCATGCATTCAGATTCATCATCAGACTGATTGCAAGAGGGTGACCTTGTACCTTCCTCACTGCCTGAAAAACCCGACTCACCCCAGTTGCGGTCCTCGGCGTGACCACCACTCCGGCACGCTTTCGAGGAGACCTGGGTCTCGGTATCGGATGGCCTCTTCTTCGAGCCTTGGAACGGTACCACCATCAGTAGGGGCTCAGGAGGCGTTGGAGGAAGCTGAAGCGGCGTCGTAGCACGTTTCGCCGGGAACTCTTTCTCTTTCGACCTCGCATGCCCTTCCGTACCAGCTCCCGAGACATCTTTAGCAGTGCTCGTACCTGAAGCGGGCCTACTAAAGTTCACATTTACTATGATGCTGTCACCAGATGCGTAAATCTCTTTCGACTCGACGGGCGAAGACTCGCGGCTTGTGTAAGGTTCAGGTTCAGGGGTTGGCGACAAAATGGTAGTTACGGGTACCGCGAGTGATTCCGGGCTCCTTTCCCTGTCCGGTTTATCTTTCGACTTCTTTCTTTCACGGTGACGGTGTTTGGCATCGCGGTGCGTCGCCGCCGACGCAGAGTGCACCGCTGATTTTTCAACATCTTGGGGCTTCTCTTTTTTCGACGCGGAAGGAGGTAACACCGAAGAGGATTTCTCCTTCCGCTCTCTGTCTTTATCCCTTTCCCTATCTTTGCGCTTGTCACGCTCGGACTTGTTTCGATCCCAACTGCGGTCTCTATCCCGGCTGGGGCCCTTGTCGGTGGTGTCGTTACAATCGTGGGATCTGGAGTCACTGCTCCGTCTTGTGCGCTTCTCCCTCGTGTCCTTTTCAGGTCTGGTAGCCTGCAAAGGATAAATTTCGAACCACTTTTCCTGGTTACACAATTTTATGCACATTGCTACGTACCTTTCGCTTAGCGCGATGACGTGCCTCTACCTCTCGCTCCTTCTCCTTCTCCTTAACTCTCGTATCTTCCTTCTCACGGTGTTTGTGCTTCGTCTTGTCGTGACGATCCACCACTGCCTGCTGCGTGTCCCATCCTCTACCACGTGCTCTCTGCTTATCTCTCGCTGTCACGTTTGTCGAAGCCCAACTTCTGGACGAGTTACTCTGCCTGTCACTCTCCCGGCCTCTGTAAGAATCCTTCTTGGCGGAAGCACTGGCAGTTGCAGCAGCAGCCGCCGCCGCTGCTGCCAACACGGCTTCCTCTTTCTCGCGGAAGTACCTTCGTTCATCCTTGGGTTTGCCGTCGCGGTAATTCCTTGTCTTGGAATTCTGCGAAAGTTTCTTCCAGCTCACCTCACTCATTCCGGAAGACTCCCCTGGGTACGTGCTCCCAGCTGAGTTTCCATGCGAATCACCATCGGTCCTCTTGATCTTCGGGATACGTGGCAGGTCAGCCATGTTGATTCGGGGTCCTGCGTACTCTTCCGGCGGGCCACCGTACCGGTGTGCCCTTGAAGATTGCGACCCAGATCCCGACTCCGACGCCTTCCTGCTATCGCGCTGTAATTTTCTGCCCGTCACTTCAACTTCCTCAACTTCTGCGCTTCTTCTAGGACCGTGCGTAGCCCTTGGCAAAGAAGAATCCTTCCGTGATGATACACCGCTAGATGGGGATTGGGATCTTTTTGACGATGACGACGATAAACTACACGGTGGTGCACGTAACCGTCTTCTAGCAATGATTTGTCCTAAAGTAGGCCGTACCCTCCTAATAACGGCCAACTCCACTATTTCATTATCATCTGCCGCATCTGGTTTTGGCTCTGGTTCCGGTTCCGGTTCTGGGTCTTGTTCGGGTTCTGGTTCCGGTTCGACTTCGGCTTCGGGCTCGGGTTCAGGGGCTGTGGGTGTGTGAGGCATACAATGTTCTTCCTTCTCCAATATAAATGAATCGTTACAATCTACTGGATCAGGATCACAAGCATCAGAGTCGTCATCGCTTTCATTTTTCTCAAGGCACGCTTCGGAATCTGCATCGCTATCGTCACACTCGTTCGGCTCGTGGATCTCCGCAGGCTCTGCCGACATTTCATCCGCTTCCTCGTGATATTCACCACCTTGCTCTTGCGTATCTTCCTGAACATCTTCTTGAACATCTTGAACATTCTCAATACTTTCAGGACTCGAAACTATTTCATGCTCCGATGATTCAATAGGTGACGCGGGTTCGGGAAGTTGCGCGTCACCTTCCGGCGCTTCCTCGGCTTCTTCAACCGGAGAGTCTTCCACGTTTGCCTCATTGTTTCCATCTGCTGAGCCACATTTCTCTTCTTCACCTTCAGCTTCACACTCCCCCTCACTATCACCTTCCTCATCTTTGCTTGGACGGACATCACTATCATTGCTTTCCATTTCTTCATTGCTCGAAGCGCAATGTTCATTGTCATCAGATTGTTTTTGCATTTGAGCCGAAGCGGAATCTTCATTCCCACTCAGCAACTCCAAATTGCCACTGTTCGCATTGTCCACCACTTCCGAGTTCTCGTCATTACTCTCGTGATTACATTCGGGATCTTGCGATGTGTGACAATGTTCCGCATCCTGCGGCGTGTGACCAGCATCAATCTCTTGGTCATTCATTTCCTCCTGGTTAGGACCATCTTCTTCCGAATCTGTATTGCTGTCTTCACTTTTAGCCAATGGTGCTGATGGAGCCTCATGTTCGAAATCCACTTCCGACTTCACCGTCTCGTCTATAACGAGTTCACCCTCGGAAGAAGCATCATCGTAATCAACGTTCATTGGCGACTTCTCGAGACCAAACTCACTTGCCTGGGATAATGGCCGCGGTTCCAACTACAAAAACCGAAAAAGTATGGTTGTTATATCAGCTGTTCACTTCATGTTTTACGTTTTTAATACCAACCTGAGAATCGCACGCATCGTCATCGTCTTCCGCCTGAAACCCCGTGTCCTCAATGTCACTATAAATGTCTATATCATCTTCTTCGACGGGTTTCTTCTCACGCTCATTCCTCCGATCACAGTTTGGTTCCTTAGGTGGCACGGGTGATGAAATGTCCCTCGAGCATCCCTCCCCGCTGCCGCTTCGATCTCTGCCCTGGATCGATCTGCCGCCACCACCATCGACATCTCCCGATGAGCTAGCGGCTCTCGAGCTCCCACTCGTTTCGCTTCTGCCCGAAACGCTCCAAGAACTCCTCTCACCGGAACCTCCAACCGCACCTCCTGAGCCATTTGCGGAATAATTGCCATGCCTTGCACCACCGGAAGATTCTTGCGAGTTCAGCCCAGAGGGTTTCTGTCGGCCGCAAGGTAACCCTTGATCTTGCTTCTTCGTCAGCGAGCCATCACGCTTGATGCAAACACTTTTGTCGATTGTGTGAAGCAGGTTCTGGCCGCTCATGATATTGCCCAGAAGATCGAATGACGACGAAGATGATGTAGGCACTTGTATCGATCCGCTTAAAATACATTCCATAAATTGTACCGGCTTCATACAAATGCAATCAAAAATGAATGGCAATAGCTTACGATGAAATAATAGGGTGGCGAGTTGCCATTGCGACAGATCGATGCGAAAGCAGAGCAGATGCGGTTAGGGCTTTGCGATGCGGTAAAACTCGGGAACTACTAACTCGCCTCTGGATTACCATCGTATCGGTTTCACTGAAACTAATACCATTTCAACATTTTATTAAAATCATAACTTCCTTTTAAATGCCAATAGTAATTATACAAAATAATCCAACCCCTCAGCGATGTCATCGAATTCATTCCTGTCACCGAAAAGCCGTAGAGAGATGCCAACGTCACTTCGATGTTGAACAATCGACTTTTCAACTCCGGTTCCTCGCATCAAAGGTAAAGTTTGTCCCGGTGGTGGCTTCTTCAAACCCAGATGCTGCGCGATCCGATGCTTCGGTGTCACTAGAGGTTTAGGTAACTTGTTGTATTTACCGGTACGTCTCTTTCCAGTCTATGGAAATAACCAAGGAAATCAATTAATAATTAAATATCGATTAGTTGCAGATGGATAAGACATCTACTAATACTTTTCGTTTGGTTTTCCTTCGACGTGTCTTCTTTTTTCCGGATGACGACGAAAGTGATTTGGTAGTTTTCCTCTTTCGCTTCACACCAGTCTTCCTCTTTCGCTTCCTGCCAGTTCCCTTCCGTCTCCTTCGAGGCCTGGTAACAGTTCTTCTCCGTCTCACCACACTCGGTCTTGGCGAGTTATTCGCCGATTCGATGCCCGATGTAGACGGCTGCGAAGTCGATTGCAAAAGTGTTCTTGTCCGCTGGATTCGACGGCGAACTATTTCACTAGCCCTTGTTCTTGGTAATATCCTTGTTACCCTCGCATTCGGCAGCATTTCAACTTCTTCCGAATCTGAACCTGAATAATATGCAAAATTCATCTCATTAATCAAGGAAATAAATCCTCGCAATGATTCCAAAAAAATCATAGTAACCAGGGTGGTTTTGCCGTGCGCATTCGGTACAGAACCATTCCTCCACTGGGACAGCATCCAGGGGTGGGAATAAGCATTCCAGATGATACCTGCAAATACATGATGATAAGTTATAAAGAAACCTGGATATGAGCGTAAGTTTGATTCAAAATGAAAACCGATATACCCCATGTCACATCCGTCGCAAAGAAGAAGTCGATCTTCTCTGTCCGATTGGCCGCAAACCTGACAAGAAGTTGTGTCTTCTTCATCTTCTTGACCTGTTGTTGGCTGACCACCCGTAATAGGAATCTACGTATGTTCATTTAACGCACAAATATTTGTACTCATAAATTCAGTTTGATCACCTCGTCATTTTAAACTTGCAACAAACCTTTTCGATTACTTGACCACTCAGGAGTTTCCTGACAAAAACCAGTGCAAAATCCTTACGATCCACAGGGCACGTGTTCATATTCTACAAACAAAACGTGCCGTGTTAACATGATGCGTACATGCAGTACTAAAACAGAATGTCTACTAAACTTTCATTTCAAAATTCCACCATTTCCAAGGGTATTTCGAACTGTTTTCCAGGACACAAAATACATAACAAACAATATCAATTCCTCTATATAAACTAATGAATAAGTGGAATGAACCATGCAGCGAATTTCAAGACTCGTGCTTGGTATTTTGTTCCAAACAAATTAAAAGATCAACACAGAAATTATGTCAAGTGTCCACGATTTGCAGTATAAGTAGACACCCTGTAAAACATATCAAATGCAATTACTTTAGCCCATTCCAAGATACACTCCAGGCAGAAAGTATGCTCGCAGTTTTCCGGAGTTCCGATAGATTGGCTCGTAAAACGACTAAGGCAAATGGGACATCTGTCCTCTTGGCCATCGCCGCTGTCACTATCAAACTCCTGCGTGCCCGTCACAGCCGTTGTATCCTTTTCATCTTCCGACTGATCTTCATTGGAAGAACTGCAGCTACCGTCTGACCCTGCAACAAAGACATATTTCAGATGATAGAGGAAGGAACTCAACATGAGGCAGGTATCTATAGATAAGACCGCGACAAAAACCTTCGCCGTCTTCCTCAACTCCACTTTCATAGTCGTCCTCATCTTCACCGCCATCAGAATCGCATCCATCTTCGCTGCCATCGTCGGAAGACATGGAACCATCACTCTGAGAGTCTTCCAGGACAAGGGCATTCTTACGGGAACGTGTTGTTTGAATGTCGCTAGAATCACTATCAGTCCCATCGGCTATGGATGGTGAGCGCGATGTTGGTTGCTGGATTTCATCATCAGAATCGGTGTCCATCTTCGCATCTGATGGTGGACCACTCATTGTTAAAGAGTTCCCACCATTTTAAAGCCTCATGGAAGTTCTTCAAACTGCTGAAACATAAATAATGGATATATAATTATTATGAAGTATTAAATTCCTGGGTAATACCAAGATAAATACACATCTCAAAATAATTCAAACCTTATATTTTTATATTAATCATAAATTGTGGGCATTTATAAAACGTAATTCCAATTTAATTACAAGTTGCTTGAATTTTTTGAACATGTGCATATTGCCAGAATTTGGGTAATCCTGTTTCAGTTTATATTTCAGATATTTCATATATTGTATACAATTAATCAATGATCATAACAAACCACAGGATGCACGGTTTGCTCAGATTACAAATTGACTAGCCTGAAAACATTTTCAGGTATGTTGATGATGAATCGATATAGGCCTATCGAAAAATGCATCGTCAATATCTTATTGAAATTCGTTGATTCGTATTGAATTCGGCTCTCATCTATAACCAACCTAATTCTTGAAATCCTTCACCAAATCTGCTAGTGAACAAGGCTCGATCGAGGTGCTAATCCACGGAAAATGGCCCAACATCACTTCGCATCGCAATTATATTGCAGGAAACAAAGGTTCAAATTGCGCTTTTCCATTGGGCACTTTCATGAAAAAGTCGTTGAAGATGTTTTAATAACGTGCGAGTTGGTAAAATCGGTGAAAACTTTCAAATATTAACAGATTAAAGTCCGGTTTTCAATTGCAACCAGAAAGGATAACATTGCAACGGCTACCGCTCACTTCTCCGCAACTGATACGGAATCCATTAAAAAATGTCGCCGGTGTTGCCAGCATTTCATGATTTAGTTACCGATGTAGTAATATTTGCAGAAAATATAACGAATTCCAATTGAAATCTAAATATAATGGATATATGTGAATATCATGGGATATACAGTGCTAATTATTTCGCTGACAGTCGCTGTTGTTTACGATTTTTTACTTGATTTTACAATGAATGCTTGTGGGCGTCCCCGCCATGTAGGTCACGCCTTGGTCACGCCCCTTTATGACGTCACCGGACAATTTCCCCTATTTATTCATTTATTCATGCACTGTGTAGCATCAATAATTATTTTTTAAGTACATTACTGCTGTTCCATATGTAAGAGCAGCAAATAAAATGCTAGACTTACGCCTTATCATTCACTTGAGCATACTAAATGAATGGATTAATGTAAAAAAATAAGCAATTGTAATGAATGAGATTATAATTTTAAATAATATATACTTCAAAATTAATAAAATATGGTATTGTAAAATTGCAGCATTCGGAATATAATTCTTCCTATAATTATGATATGCATAACCTTATTATATTATTATTAATATTATTATTATTATTATTATTATCTGACACTTACTTACATAAATTATATTACAGTATTTTGTTCTCGTTTCATAATAAAATATGTTATATAATGCTTGTGGAAGTTAATTGTACCACTCCAGGTCATCAATATACCTACTATAGAAAAGTAATATGGTCTCTATAATTCCTCAAATCCCTATATAAGCAATTTTTATGTTATGGCTTTTGTTTAATTAATTTAATTCTTTTTCCATTCATATATTAAACCATATAGGTATGTGTAGATTTCTAGAACCGACAAGTTTTTCATGCAAGCGCAGTGTATACGCGGCACCATCCACTCTTGGCGGCACTATATAATTATTTATAAGAGCAACTCAGAATGTGAACGACGAAATTTTTGTATTGCCATAACCAGAAACGTCAACAGTTAATCAACTTGCGTTTGTTAATTGACTTCTATACAATACTAATCACATGATTTGCGAGTTAATTATACCTCGACGCGCAGGCAAATTTATCCATATCATCGATATATCGTCGCGCCGCGTATATAAAATCCGATAATAATTCAAACGATAAATCTTTTCTGCAAACATCTACTTTACCTACGAAATGATAAGCTTAATACAGCCTAGTAAGCTTCTACACTTAGTAATGGGGCAAATGATTCCAATCAAAAATGCCGCCGATACATTGAATGATAGGTAAATGACCAGAACCAATTACATTCCCAAGACAAAAGTACATTTCTTTGCCTCATTTTAATTGATTAAATTTCTTAACAATTGCTTTAAACACGTAGTTCCACTCGAATTACCACCTTAGCTTGTGAAATATTTGAACAGCCCATTACTTTACATGCTAGGCAATAGCTTCTAGTTCATCGCTGAAGTACACCATAGCTCAGGACTGGGCATAAAATGATATTGTGAGCAAGGCAGGGTGGCAATTCAAGTTGCTATATAATAGTATAGGTCATCCCATGAACAATTGTCCTTAGTTTATAATAACAAAATTCACTTTTCAGCATCCAAAGCAATCGGAGTGCGGTAGTTTCCCCGCCAAACGTGTTGGCAACGTTAACAGCCGCATCCCCCATTACCTTCGAAGGTCAGAATTTGCAACAAATCTATTGGTAGACCTGGCTTTGAACCCCTCTTCATCCCTGATAATGTCACAAAGACAATTAATTTACAGTTTGATACATGCTTGGTCAAAGAGCTGTGCAAGTTAGGTATCGGCACATTTCTGTATATATATGCTGTCCAGATGTAATAAGAGTATCAAAAACACATATAAATCAAATCCCTAGCATGGTTAGAAGCTACAGGTAATGCTTCTATCCTGTGTGTTGCAGCAGTTTGGAGTGCATGTTGTTTGATACACTTACTTCCGGGCAGTTTTCAAAACTAAACTGTCCAGTAGGTCCAGTAATTGCCTAGATGTATGCTGTGATTGCCTGCTTGCTCAAAGTGCAAGTAAACGAACTGAAACGAAAAGCATGTACGAAGCACATATCATGTTCGCCGTTAATTACACACGTGCCGCGTATGCTTACCCGGCTGCGGTAGCTACAGTAAATGTACAGTATACAGGCATTTGTCTTATCTTACCTGTCAATGTTAACTAGCACGGTTATATAATTAGTGACAAAACCTAATTATTGTACCATGGAGTGGCATCGTGCAACTGAACACGGGATTCCAGTGTTTGCCTGCGTGCCGCAGCAGGTATATACCGCACATGGCAAACGAGAACTTCTACGGAAGTCGTGGATGATCAGCTGTCGGTTGTAGTGGTGGTGGTACGTCAGGCTTTGTCACGTGAAGATTTCGGTAGAGTGGGTTCCATCGATCCCCGTCTTCCATTCGCCAAACTCCGGCACTCTGAATGTTGCCTCAGAGGAAGTTTGCTCTTTCTTTCGCACACATCACTAACGCTGTCTTCTGTGTCGGTCTGCAATGAACATCAGGAACAGAAGGAATAATGTCAGATTCTTGTAGACGTATAATAATACTCAATAAATCTTACAGGAACAATTTACTTAACACAAGGTTCCCACTCAAATCAATAGATAATAGATTTTTTTATAGGTTCAAGATTTCAAATATAGGTTTAATATTTCAAAATGTAGGTTTTTATAGGTTTAATATTTAAAAATATAGATTGTCATAGGTCTAAGATTTCAAAATATAGGTTTTTATAGGTCTAAGATTTCAAAATATATGTTTTTAGAGGTTTCATACAAACAATTTTACAGTTTTATAATATATAATTGCATCAAAATACTGCAGATTGCACCACATAATAACTCTTGTTTTCATAAACTTACACAAAACTGCAATTTTGCATTTTTTGACAATAACTTAATTGGTTGTTTGTGATTCTCAAGTTTTTTGGGCAACATCATTCAAAACGATACCAATATTTTGTTTGCAACCAAAAATCAAGGTTTTTATAGGTCTTTTTAGGCTATTTCAAAGAAAATAAAGGTCCCAAATTTAAATACACATAGGTTTTTATAGGTTCAGTGGGAACCCTGTATAATATCATTTGATAAACACAATTTAAAATGGTGGACCTTAGAATATTCAAGTAGACGAATAGGATGAAACCATTCAATACGCACCACAGACAAACACAACACAAGGTATCCAAAGAGGAAAGAGTGTGCAATGGTATGAAGTGTGTGCAGTGATATGCAAAAGCAATACTAATTAATGTATGTGGAACTGTCATGCCGTCCGATCAGTCGACCTACGTGCGATGCGCGGACTCGTTGACGATGGCTGTGGTACACCACGATGGCCCTGGTGGTTCTGCTGGAACTGTACTTGCACTTGGATGCGAGGGTGGCAGGTGAAGCAGGTGATGGTGATGATGAAGATGATGATGGGGTGGAAGGGATAGGGTGGATGGGGGCACTCACCAGGCTGTGGGTAGGTGTTGGGGAGAGCCTGTCGCTGCGATCCGAACCGCACGATGAACTTTCGCTCAGTTCGGTATTGAATTTTCGGTACGTCCTAGGTGAGGTCGGAGGTCGTCGAGACAGCACCTGGCTTTGGATGTGTTCACAGATACGCTTGAAGCGACGAATGTTGCCTGTCAAATTCACCAATCGCATCACGCGCATTTTAACCCTAAGATCCTCATTTCCAAAAAATTCCAAAGAAACACTCTTGTGCAAATAAATTAACAACTGGAAAATGACATACATCATATTACCGGTATATATAACACATGCATGCATGCAAAGGATAATAAATAAAAATAGGTACTTCATTGCATCATCGCGGAAACGCGAAGACAAAACCAAAAGTTCGGCACAAAACACAGCCTAAAAATAATATTCATCAATCATAAAATAATCATAAAATAAAACACTGATGATGGCTTGTTGAACTTCCACTTACCTGAGATCAAAGTGAAATTTATGCAGTACACGTTGGAGATGCCGCATCGAGCTTGGTCGCTCACCATTGAGCCGCGCACTCCGGTAGCTTGCGTAATGTCAACTTGAAGCCGTACGTTCCTCTGGAACATCGTGGGTCCTGTTGCTGCCCTGCGGTACTCTACCCGAAATGACATTGGTGACGTGACGCTGTGACTTAGGTCCGAGATCTAAATCATGTACCACATTAAAAAATCGCCCATTTTGTCCAAAATTTCCTAACGGTTTATTACATCCCGTAGATGCCATTGCCTGTAACAATGGTTGCATTAAAGCAATCAAACATACAACTAATTTATTATTTGTTATAGTATATATTAAGAATCCAAACAAATCCAACATTTAGCAAACCTTGTGCGCAAGCAATCAACATCTACTATTCACCGGCTTAGATTCAAAATGTACTATTGTTAGTTAATAAACAATATTGTTAGCAACAGCCTAATTGTTATACATTCAAAACATTCCAGCAGCTGAGCAGTAGGTTTTGAAACTAAGCCATTCATTCAATATATACATTTACCGATAAGAAAGCGTGAATAAGGTCAGCTTTAATGGTGCTTAAAGGTTTCTCGTGGACTATTATCGCATAGGTACCATCTCTTTCGGCTCCCATCAGACTGCCAAACCAAGATTTCTTTGTCAATCTGAGAACCCAAAATGCAGCAAACAAACTTTAGACAGTGACTCCAGTGAGATCTAATTACAGGGGAACTATATATCAAAGACTACCAACTCGGGAGAGGATTCCGGCGTGAGGTTTACTTCTTCCGACGCGGATGGTGCTGCGGGAAACACAGATAGACAAAGGTTACCTATTCATGCAGGAAAACATATCAACTGTATTGTATATGATACAAAAAGATACTTTGCATCTTTCTCCGATGGAATCTGGGACTTCCGAGGAAGCTGTTCTTGATAGTGTTCAACCTTGACCTCCAATGAGGACAGTGACTCAAGGCAGGTGAACCTGAATGTTCACAATTTCCTATATGTAACTCCATTTTCAAATCAGCAATCAGGAATTACAGTTTTACCAGGTGGTGTGTTGAGCGGGCTGTCATCGGGTGTTACAACCGTTCCTCTCGGCGCCAACTTTGGGCTGCTTATCGGAGACGGCAACGGACTGGTCGGGTAACTTGGATGAAGGTTTCCACTTCCTCGCCTTGGTCTTCTAATTTTAAGAAAAGCACCCAAAAGATTTAAAGTGTAAGATTTAAAAAAACAACAAGAATACACTGCGATGTTTGCGCGTGCAACTCGTAATCGTCATAATGCAGAAAAATATCAATGTTTGTTTACACTACAAAATGTCATTTCCAATTTATATACAGTAATTATTGCAAATTATCGTCTAACAACACCATTGTATAATGTTACTTTGCAATCTGCATCATGCAGGGAGCCTCATTACATTCAAAGTGCAATCCCGCGCATTCCGCATTAAAAACGTTTCTATTATTATTTGATAGTAAGTGAACCTTGATATCCTACAGGCCAAATGGAACCATAAGCTAAGTGGCTGTAGAAGAACTGCATCCAAATCAATAAATACAATTACCTTCGTACCGATAAGGTTACGATCGCACATTGCGCTGTAAGTGCAATTTTCCAATATATGTGCCTTAAAATGTACTACATTATCAAAAATGTAAGCTACACTATTGAAGCCATTACACAAAATTTGTTGACAAACTCTTATCATAGTGAAAATCGAAATGGAGGATAAAAGACGTGGAATTTTTGGATGTTATTCGTAACCGTCCTTTATAAACCGAACTGAATTTCACCTAATCCAGACAGACCTGGCCATACCTTATCCTACATATGTAAACTAGCATTAACTACGTTTATATATTGTGCAAAAGATTATATAATATACTTATTTGACTACGTCAAGACTACGTACATTATGCTTGCTCGCAGTGGATCCACGTCCACTTGGCCTGAGTTTCTACTTGGCCTGTAATATACCCAACTGTAATTTAGACATATATACGTGTAGACTGACTTACGAAGTGATCATCCTTCTGGGTGTAATGGGGGAGCCATCACTGAGCATATCAAAGGAGTACCTGGGTCCTGCTTTCCCGTTAACTTGACACGTATCCACTCTTTTTCGCGGAGGATCCAACGAAGGAGTTATTTTGAAAGCTACGTTGATGAAAAACAAATACATTGCAAGAGTTACATACATATAAGTTTCAAAATCAAAAACAGGCCCAAACCTGTCTCTGATCTGTTCCGCACTATGATTTCCGTTTCATCCTCGTAGCTTGGTTTTCGCTTTTTTCGGTCCAAAAGAAGGAAGTAGATCACTTTCTCAGTGTTGTGACTGATATTGAACAACGATTGCAGATTGATTACATGTTAATATGCATGTATGAAAATACAAATATGAATTTTGTTACCTTGCGGCAAGTAATTCTTGGGTGAGCCTTTCTTTATCCCTAAAGCATCCGAGTGATGTCATACTTTGAAGGACATCTGGATCTAAGGCCTCCAATGTTGGGATTATATGAGTCTTGAAATGGGCAATTATAAGTAACAAACTTTTGGAATTAAATGTTACATGATTTAGCGTGTTTTAGTGGAAGGTTTATTCACCTGTACTACTTGCATCATTGGTAGTTCCAACTCAAATTCTGCTTTGGTTCCTCTGCATAATGAATTAACATCATTGCAGTGATTTACTTTGATATTATAATATAAATCACAAAAACCCAACTTACGTAATGACCCATGGGTGCCTGTGGATCTCCGACAGCTGCCGGGTAGGGAAAAAAAACTCACGGTTAATGCAATTTTCTTATCGCGCGCCACCGATCAAAATCCCTCACCGTAAACCTCTTGTCTGGATTGACTTCGATCATGCCTCTCAATAAATTCTGGCAATCTGATGGGACAAAATGAGGAATGTGGAAGACTCCCCTCTTCACTTTTTCGAGGAGTTGGCGAAGGTTGTCATCATCAAACGGTAAGGCACCCTAAACCCATAACAAATCCCAAAGTAATGACTTAAAAAACAATACTTTTTCAACCCTTTAATCAATGTAGTCGTCCACTGACCACAAGCAGTGCATATAATATTACTCCGCAACTCCATACGTCAGCCCGTCGACCATCGTATTTCTCTCCCTGAAACCCAACATGCGTAACGCATCAGGTCATCGCGTATATTACATTAACCGCCTCTTTAATAAAGTATGCATGACATACTCGTATCACTTCTGGACAGGCATAATGAGGAGATCCACAGCTAGTTTCTAGCATGGATCCTTCCGGTTGAAGGGAAGCCATGCCGAAGTCAGCGATTCTGATATTGTTGCGTTCATCGAGAAGTAAATTTTCGGGTTTTAAGTCTCTATGGCTGTGGTATAAGAAAGTTATGTACGAGTCAATAGATAGTACAATAATGCAGTGACAACATATGTTATATAGCAAACCAGATGGAATGACTGTGACAGAAGTCCAACGCTGATATAATTTGCTTGAAAAATCTTCGAGCCTCTTTCGGTGTCAGTCGACCTTTTTTCACCAAGTAATCAAATAATTCTCCACCAGAGACATGTTCCAGAACCAGATATCTGCAATTAAGGAAACATTGATATAAATGATGATAGAATTCATTGATTTTTTGTTTATTGTTGGAAGAAATCCTTGCGCGTACAAGTATTTTTTGTTCTCGTAGACATCCAGTAGAGATAATACATGAGGATGTTCAATTAACTTCATGATTGCAATTTCCCTCTCAACCTGAAATCAATAATACAAATATTTAGCATATATATAGTCATCCATTTATTGAACTATCATATACCCCATCCAGAGTTTAGTTGAGCACAATAAACCGTTGAACGTAGAGCTTCCCCCTCCCGTATGTGTGAAAGTAGACTCGCCGTTACATGTGCACGGGCGAGTCTCACCCACAGAAGAGGGGAGGAAGCTCTCTGTTCAACGGTTTATTGGTGCTCAACTAAACTCTGGATGGAGTATATATTTATGTATTCACATACCTTCTGTAGCACTGATTCACTCAGTTTTTCACGGTTAACTATTTTAATTGCAACTTTGCGTCCAGTGATACAGTGCACACCCAAACGAACCAAACCTGTAAGGAAAGTTAATTACAATCCAATCCAAGTATAGTTATCTCAATTTGTATCAAGCACATGCACTTGGCTGTTTCAGTAGGCACACCCATATTAGCATGTTACCTTAATTAACACGCCTCAAATATACAACCAACTTCTTAAATAGGGAAACCTGCTTTTCATCATTACTTCATATCTTCATTTAATTTTTTTAAAATTATTATTTAAAAAAAATAATAACATCATATAAGTACACCAAATACATCTTGCCAATTTTCAGTTATTTTGAATTTATTCAGAATTTACTGATAAAATAATCACTCCCTATATTATGGTTTAATTTGGTTTAATTTGGACTATAGTCAAAGACCAAAGGCCTAAAATTAAATAAAAACTGTTGCTACGGTTAAAATCTGTTCTACAATTTACCTACTTTGCCAAAGTTAAATAAATCTTGTAATAACTTTTAGTGAATCCAGTCCAGTAATTTAATTAGGACTATTATAGGCCTATCTTTGAGAAAGCACAATATAGTATTTATTATAGGTAAATATATTTAATAGGTCAATTCACTCTTGGTTAATTTAATTTAAGTGACTAACTTATTGCCTTTCACTTCTACTTGTATGCTTTGATTTACTAATTATTATAATTTCTTTTTTGCCATGTTTCTATATTTTCGGCAAACAAATGGCTTCAAATGGCTTTAAATTGTTAAATTGGTAGGTTATAAGGAACTAAATTGGAAAGGAGTACGTATTTTGAGAAGATTGATGATGCTGCACACGTTGCTATATATAAGAAATGCAGGTTAAGTGTCACTATGCAATTATGATCCAGGAAAATGATGGACTTTGTTTAAAAATATATGCATAGCAGCATGCAAAATCACAATTACTAAAACCCAGACAGCTAGTTAAATCCTGTTTTAAATGATGCCAAATTTTCATTGTAAATTATTGAAACATAGAGCTCTGTCTGTGGAGTTAATTTGCTAAGAGCAGCGCCACCTATAGTGTTTAATTAAAACACTGGTAAATTAAGACACTATTAATTTGCATATGATTTACATACACATTTTGTAGTTTTGCTCCTTTACATATTGTTTTCAAAAAACAATTTTAAAGTATAAAGATTTAACTGCATGCATGCATATAAGTTGATCGATTATAATTTATCGGCCATAAATTCTCTTCTTTGCAAACCATAATTATGTTCTTTTTTCATTCAGATTTTGCAACAATTACTTCGTCAAATTGCCGGTAGGGCTCAACGGAATTAAACAATTGGAAAGAGAAATACGTAAAAGCAAGGAAATTCTTCAAAATACAACATTTAAAACATTGTACACATAAATAACAAGACTACTATTTGCAGATAGTAAATAACGTTTTTTAAAACAATTGTTGAATAGTTAATTCTAAATTTAAAGCCAGTTTAACTATAAACTGCAAAAATAACAGAAAATAAATAAAATGTATAATATATTTTCCACATTGATTACAACCTTTTTTTGATGAAAATTAATATTTGATAATAAATGTATACTATAAATATTTCTATAAATATAATGCGCCTTCAAATACATTCACAAGGTTCCTATAATTGCAAAATACAAGCAAAAATGTATATTCAGGAATATCTTTTTGCAAATTTTCTACCACAATTTCATATGCATATGTCAAACATTATGCAATTTTCTCCACCATTTTCAACTTTTATTTTCAAATTATATTTGTTATTGCTATTGCAAAATTTTTAAATGAAAAATGTCTACATTCCTAACATATTTAATATATATTAAACAAATCCAATCCAATATACTGCCATCCACTATAGATATATATTTCTGAATTTCATCACACAGCCTATAAATAGCCACAGCTTCAAAAGATCATGATTAAATAGATGATAAAAATAAACTCTGCCCCCGGAAACATCCACCATCCATTCATCGCAAAATATGCCATCGTTTTAATAGTTTTACTGTGCTTTTACACACAATATTCCAGTTTCGGCGAAGAGTGATCCATCCGGATCCATCGCAGATTGGAGCGGAAAAAAAGCATCACACTATGAAAAACCCCTTATCATCACACAATGGCTTCCCCGCATCGCTCAACAAGAACCACATAATCGATAAGCAATGAAAATGTTAATCGCATTACAATGAAGCGCAATTGATATGCGACTACGAGCAATTTCAATGGCAAAATGTAGCTAGGAGTAGAAATTCAGATTGCCCACTGTCGCAAGATCTCTACGTGTTTTAGGCCATGTTTGTTTACCTGTTTGGCCCTTTCCCAGTGTTTTCTCGAGCCGATAAGGACCCACATACTGATGCACGTCCGATGCGGATGACGAGTTTTCTTTTTGCATGGTGTGTGGAAATGCGCTGATGAAATTGCGACCAATATATCAGTGGAAAATAGGTTTCAATCGCGGACAAGCTCCAACAACGACTCCGGCCGCCATGACAGCAGGCAACATCCGGAATCTGCGCTCGCTCATTTTATTGATTATTCGTAAATACCAGTCCAAGATACCATTGAAGCAGAGGCTGAAATTCTCGCTCGAGGCGCCCTCCAACCGTCATCTTGGGCCCTAACATTTTGAACGCGTGACGTCACAGACCCCACTGTTTCCTACTGCGCATGTCACTGCATGCTGTTCACATTATATAATTATTTATTCATTTTGCAAAATAATTATATATATAATCAATATGAATAAACAAATAAAAGTGACCAATAAAGTTGCAAAAGAAAACAATCTGTGAAATGTAAGTTTATATTTTTACTAAGTTTATATATGTTACAGGCAAAGTGAGAAATCAGGCAATGTGCAAAATTATTACGGAAAATTGATTAAACTAAACGTTTTACGACAAAAACACCGTCAACATAAATTGACCGCAATATCTGAATACGTTTGTCTAAAAACGGTTTAATCTTAATCGGCGATTTTCCATAATAATTTTGCACATATTGCCTGATTTCTCACTTTGCCTGTAAGGGAACGTTCCCAAATGACGTCACGGCGTGGGGGGGGGGGGAGGGGGTCCAGAAATAAGTATGATAAGTCGTGATAAGGGGGGGAGGGGGTACAAAAA
>JAQIWR010000351.1:0-22432 GCA_034695945.1 Glomeris hexasticha
ATATTTTATGTGAAATTTTCTATTTCGCGCCCATACGGCCGTGCGCCCATTCGCCCGCGCCCAAATGTCTCGCGCCCAAACGTCCGCGCCCGAACGCCTGCGCCCGAACGCTCGCGCCCAAACGCCAGCGCCCAACCGACGGGCGCCCGACCGGTCCACCACAATTTCCAATAGGGAACTAGTACTCAATAAAGTTAATTGTGATATATTATTTTTTAACAATCGTTGAAATGTGCAATCTTGAGTTGAGATTCGTTATCCAATAATATATAGGCCTATGTTCAGAATTGTTCTTGAAGAGATGTCGTTTTGTCGAATTTGTTAGGAGAACCTTATTTTTGTCGATTAATCGATTTCCTTCGTCGATTAAATCGACACATCCGAAATACGGGTTTCTCCCTGATATATCGATGCATTTAGAATTTTCGATATCCTTTGTAGTCTAGCGCCATCTGTCGGCATTTTTCTCGAAGGCAGTCCTTCGGTGAATACATGTGATGAGTTTGTGACGTCAACGTTCAAACTGGTTGGTTGCGATGATCAGGTGTCTTCGCTGACTGGCTGTTGTCCAGTTACGACGTAATAACACCAGCCGGTGTTGCTTACGGGTTGCGCAACTTTTCACAACAACTATAAAACACGTGATTCATGGTATGGAGCCCGACCTATTATTACCATTTATCCACTCTTGTTATTACAGATATCAATTTCTTAGTTGATGACCGACTCGATGACTGATATTCAGGGCAATATTAGAACACGTATTGATGAAATTTCGTTTTGAAACTGGGATGCGAAAATTGTCGTCAAAAATTCTGTTGAAATAATGTGCAATTTGAAACCGAAGAGTTGCTGATGGAGGTTTGATGGAGGTGTACTGAAAACATCATGGCTGTTCTCCATTATATGCTATATTTACACTTGTTTACGACGTATGTAACATATGCTGTTTCCAATGGGAACCATGAGACAATTGCATGTGATTACAAAGTATGTATTTGATGAAAACTGTGCGTCTGATACGTACAAAATATAATATTTTCTCTAAAAAATCATTTCAGATTTCTGGTAGTAATATCCCACAAGACTTTTCTGTAATTAATTGCACAACAGGAGAAGGTAAATAATTAATAATGGTATCAGAAATTAAGCTGTATAAATTTAGGAAAATAAAATGTTATTCACGTGAATCTTGTATTATTTTTTAAAATCCAAAAACAGATCCATCCATCAGTGAATGGCGTAATTTGCCTTACTACCCAGGTTCTGACTTTCCAATTAATGTGACAATATACCCGTATATTTGCTATGATGGAATTGGCTACAGTGCCTGGAATACCACATTCACCATTTTATCTAAAGGTAGTATTAAATTAGTAATAATATAATGAACATTATTGTTACTAATGGAGTAATTCTGAACAATGCTATTTAATGGTGGTTTCAATTTTTCTTTAGAGGTTACCGGATTCATCTTTAGATATCAGTGGGACTGCACGGAGTACCGTCTGTGCCGAATTTACAACTTCACGAATGACGAACAGATAGTTCTCCCGGTTGGTATAATTTATAATGAAAATAAATGCAATAAATAACTAATTAATTGTATATAATATGATTTATGTATTAAAGGGTAGATTCTGGCATGATGCCTCTTTCGCATCTCACGGACAGGAAGAAAAGTGTATGTCGGTAGAAGTTGCAGCTCTGCCGTCTTACAAGTGGAAAAAGAGATTCATTTTCCAGATTCCAAGCACTGATGAAACTAGTTTGTTATGGACATTAATTAATGCATCATGTGCACTTTATTAATGCCAAAACAGAAATCTTCCGTGAAGATTAACGAATAAATTCTTTTAAAACACCTCATCATTTATTGATGCTAATTTAAAAGTTTTAGCAAAGTGATCCCTAGTTTTACAATGAAAAGTTTGTAATAAAATTAGACAGCATTGTGATGCAAATTATTTGTCTGAATTTGGCGATGTTTAACTTGGCAATATTAAAGTGCGATAATTGTAAAATATTTTTGTTTCTTTCTAAATCAGCAATGTTTTGTTGTAATTTCAGGGTTAGGTTACCCTTTAGCTGTTATAGACATGTCCAAAGGTCTATTGGAAAACACCATTACGGCTTATTACACTTGCCCAACATCTCCAAAAATTCACAAAGATCAACCGACATTTTTCAGTTTCCTCAAAGATCACACTAATGATCAATCAAGCAAGAATGTTGAAGTCGGATCTTGCAATGACAACAAAACCCTAAGTGTCTCATGGGATAATTTGCAAAGGAAATCATTATACTCCATTGCGGTACTATCTGGAAGTTCGTGTCGAAACGGCACGCACGGTTGCGACGAAAACTATTCGCCAAAATTCGACTTGCATCTCGGTGATAACGAAGTTCATACCTCTGCAAGTTGACATTTTAGACTTGCATTTAATATACTATCTATTCATTTTCCTTAGATGACAGTAGTGTTCACTGGACAACCATATTGATTGCTGTTTCGTGCGCCGTTGTAATGTTGTCGGCCACGATCATTGTCTGTAAACGGACACAACCGCGACTATTCGGAGTTCCCGGTAGGGTCAATACCATGAAGTGCAATCATTTTATTATGCATATTCTAAAAGTATATCGCCTGTGTTGTAATTTGTAGGAAAACAGCAGCAAGTGTTACTGTTGTATTCGCACGATACGAAATTACATTCGGATGCCGTGGCCGCATTCGCCACTTACCTGAAAGTACGTTGCGGCTTCAGTGTCTTGCTAGACTGTTGGGATCTTCAACGCAAGGTTTGAAAGGATTGCATTTAATTGTTCAATAAATTTGGAAAGTGGTTTTTGGATGTATGTAAGTAGTGATATTCAGTTCGGTGTTTAGAATCCATACGATTGGCTGAACAAGTCAATCTCGGAAGCTGATTTTGTGTGTATTATGTGGTCGCAAGGAGCATATTGGAAAGCGACCCAACCCAAAGTTTTGCTGTCTAATGAACCGGTGAGTTAAAGGGTTAAAACAAACCGTATTCAGAATTGCCACTAACTTTGTGAACATAATACAAGATAGGAATTCGAATAATCTCAAAGTATAAAATCGGTGGCATCTCGGACAAATTTACTAAATGCTAATGAATGCTTTTCAAACTTTTATAGGATTATTTGGGTGGTGACCTCTTCACACCGGGTCTGGGTATAGCGAAGATTCAAATATGCCAAGAGATGCGCAAATTTGGCGTGTTAAAGCAACCGCGCTTCTGCCACGTCAGGTTGCCGTACGTATCTCAATCCATGGTGGCTTCAGATCTGCGCTACCTGCAGACCTTCAACGTTCCCAAACAAATGCACAAACTTGTTACATTTCTCTGCTCATCTAACTCTCCCAGCTGCGGACTCTGCTTTGGGGCTGATGATTTGTTGCAGAACGATCTGAAGGTCTCGGTCGAGGGCCGGACATTCCTAGATGCTGTTGCAAAAATGCAAGTGTATGAACAGCAGAAACCGGAATGGTTTCAAGAGGTTCTTTGCAAGGAGAAAGTTGACGATGTTAAAATGGAATGTCATATTGATGTTGAGATTAAGGGGAAATTTGATAATGAGGATGATGATGACAAGGATAGTGATGATCATGATGGCAATGATGATGATGATGGTGGTGGTGGTGGTGATGATGATGATGATGATGATGACGATGATGAGGAAGGATATGGTGGATGGTCAGGAGACTTTCCACCCAGACTTGACCAACTGCCATTATTCTCTGTATTTGGTGAAGAATTGGAAATCGATACGAAAAAAGATTTCGATTGCAAACCGGAAATTGTTATGGCCTAAGTAACATGGCGCTAAATTGAATGAGCTGAAATTTTTAAACAAATGAACGGCCATAACAGTATTTACAAACTTTATGGTATTTGCTGGCAATGTACTTGAGGGTTACATATAACCCTACTTATGTCATACTTAGCCTTCGTGCAATGCCTTAATGTACAAATGTAACAATCAGTAATAATAAATATGACAACATTTAATTTTAACAATTAATTGCACAGTTACAATTGTATGTGACTTTCAATGATATATATTTTTTAGAAATTATTGAAAACTAATGAATTTTAATACAATACAGTGAAACATTTTTATAACAACCTATTAACAACAATGGACCTATAACTCGTTCAGACTGTTCTTCTAATGTAGTGGTTTGACTGTACAGTGTTTATCTGTCGAAAAAGCCAGATAAAGTATATGATATATTTTAAATCATGGAAAATATTAAAATGATCTCAATTAGAAATTAGAATTTCCTGGCAGATATTTTAGAACTCCATAGGCCTGCATGATCACCATTTTGCTTACAATGTGTGGTTTTATTCAATGGAGCATTGCAATTGCCCATTAAAAAAATAAGTGTCTTTTTTAACCAATAAAAAAATGTTAAATTTCATATTCTAACAACCACTGTATATAACTGCATTTCATTTGAAGTGCGTATTGTTGGAAATGTTGATATTATATGTTGAAAATAAAATCCTTCTTAATAATTCACAGTTTGAGCACTACTGGTTTTACATTCTTTCCCTTGATAAGTTTAGCACCTACAACTTTCAAAACTAATTGGAATAAAAAATTACATAATCTGGTAATTGGTTAGGATTAGCGTATGAATGGAGGGTATATATTGTGTCCATAGCATGTGCCAGACTTGTACAACATCGATTGGGCAGCTCTTGATGCTACTAATTGCCAGCACTGTGCACGCAACCAAATCACGTGACTGCCCAGGAAAAGCAAAATTGCGAAAACGTGGCTTTGTTCGCACAAAAGATCGATTAAAGCTGCTAGTGAAAAAGTGTTGTTATGCTGGAATGGGCGTGGCTGAGCTTCTGGTCATTAGGTGGGGGGTGGGGTGGTTGGGTGCAGGGTACCCCAATGGGGCCTATAGAGGCACGTACTAGTACAGAAAATGGAGCAGCTGGCAGACGCCCCAAGGACGTTTTACAGAAGTACTGGGTGGGTCCTTCTTATGTGAGAGCTCTTTGATGGTGGCAAGGAGGGAAAAGAGTAAAAGAGGAAGGGAAGTTTGTTGGGTAGGAAAGAAGGGGAAGGATGCAAGGGGCCAGGGGCCAGGGCCTCACCCTGTTTCCACCTAAAACCAGGTGCTCTTTCAAGTGGCGTGCGCTTGGCTGCTGTATCACACTCTTATATAGGGCAAACTTTTCATCTTTTTGCCCCAATCTTTGTTCAAGTTTGTGGTGAAAAGGAGGCAGCGCGTGCGCAGGAAGTGATAATCTCCAAATATGGCACACCGCCTGTCACTTACCATTGGGGCACGTGCCATAAATCCGCATAAATCAGTATACTGCTTAAAACACCAATCTGACAGTGCTGAAAAATACCAAAACACTGGGCAAATGTAAAGTTGACAAAATGCTATAAAAATAATGGCTATATACTGTGTCCAAATTTTGTTCCTGTCATAAAAATATTCTTACTCGAGTGTTGACAAATTTACTGTTCTCTCTTTTTTGTATCACATTAAAGGATACAAATTATTGTAATTAATTCAGCTAATTTTTCCCCCACAATTTCCTCTTATTATACAACAAATTCCGTTTTTGAAAGTGTTACATTTTCCTAAAGTAGGGCCTACAATGCCAATGTGACTTGGCAACAAGCTGTTTTCCTTATTTCAATTTAATTCTGTTACCCTACCTGTTTTTGTTTTTTTAATTGACATTCTAAAATTAAATTTTAAACTGAAACATATGTTTTTAAATTGCCCTTTCTGTCAATTTTGGTCTTCCCTAATAAAGTTAGTTTCAATCTTTTTTTACAAAATATTCCGCTACAAAAAAAAAATGGTTTTCTTTTACTTTTGGCACCTTTCCTTCATGTATCCAAGATGTATCCAAGGGAACATGTTATTTCTTGGCGTTTATTTCGAAATATATACGTAAATGTACCTGTACCCTGCAATTTAACGCAACAGTCGATGCGCAGATGTTTTTGTAACAAAACAAATAAAAAAGTAAAGTCAGGTAAAGAGATTGTCCATTTTTTCATCTTGTATATTGTCTAAAATTAGATCGGTTGCGCATTTTCGAACGAAATTCAGGGGCGTTTGAGGCGGGGTTTGTTACGGTAAGTGGGCGTGGCCTGGCGTGCGAGTGGGCGGAGCTTAGCTTGTCCGAATAGTCGTCGTTTTCGACGTTTTCTCATTCGTGTTCCAGATTCGACGCTGGTCCGTTGGAGATTTGTGTGAAAAAAGTGATCGGAAAACGTAAGTTGAGCATGCCGATATTTTTATTAATCCGATTATAGAAGATAATTAATTTCACCGATCATTGACACCAGCTAAATTCCCTGGCGAGACGAACTGTATTTGCATAATTGGATTTTAAGGCGCCATTTTCGAATGGGATTTGGAAAGAAAATTGTCAAATGTTGAATGACATTGAACGTGCATTGAAACATGTGTCACCTTGGCCAAAGTTTTATTAATGAATTGCGTAACTTGCCCAAACTTGTTTGTAATTTGACACTTGAAATTGTTTTTTTATTTACAGTTTAATATTGTACGTTCTTTTTTAATGCAGCAATACATACTGATTTTCCTGATGACTAATTCGATTAAAATGTTGGCTAAAGTATTTCAACATTTAAAGCTGGCCACAGTTCAGAATTATAATACTACTTTGTTAAGAATTTTACGATGTTCTGCATTAGTGTGCTAACTCATATTTTGCATTAGTATAAATTACATGTCAGCGTTTATTATTGTTGCAGTTGCATGTGTTTATAGTTTATAATATAATTAAATATGGTTTTATTTCACAAATTGTGCAAAATAAAACAGTTTTCTATGTTTTAATATTTCACAAGTCGGTTTATAAAAATAGTTTAGTACAATCATTATAATGCCTTATATAGCCATATTAACAAAAACACAATACTGTTTTCCGTTTTGATAGTTGCCAGGAACTCGGGCAACCATTTGACTATGTCAAACTTTCAGTTTGTCATAATGAGGGCATATATCCATTGGAATCTTTTGATTTCGACCATTGTAAAGTTAAAATCTATAAATAAAACATGTTACATATAACTATTTTATCGGAATTCATTACTGGTCTTAATCTTGTTATTCAATGTAGTTAAATAGTTGTCATCTTTGAAAATCATACTATTTTGTGTTGTGGTGGGATTTTTACAGACAATAACTATATCCCTTGAAATTAAATTTTTCTTACATGCAATCACATTTCCTTAATTAATGTATAGTCTGTCTGTTATAAATACATTCTATATTTATACAGTGTAGTTTGTAAAAATAAAAACCAAAGTTGTAAGCTATTTTAAAAATCCCACATGCATGCATAATCGACCAATCTCTAGGTAAGGTTCACAACAGTTGATTAATGACTATAGAGTCACATTTGTGTTATATTTATTGCTACACTGTCGACTACAATACATGTATACATGCGTATCGAAATGCTGTCATATGCAGGTGACCAATATTTTCAGGAGTAAGATTATGTGTAGACTCGATAGGGTGTGTTGTCGGTTAGTGCCAAAGTTGAAAGGGAATTAATTATTATGAGCACACATGTGTGTTTCCGGTGCACAAGGTGCACACTCTGGCATATAGGGTGCACATGTGCACACACATACATACTGTATATAATGGTCATCACCCAAAAAGCAAACTGCGGTGGTTTCCAGGGCAGTTGAACATCCCTTGTGACGTCACAGCAAGTGCTCAACAAACACATGCAAGAAATACAGAAACGTCCAATAAGTATATTAACTAAGTTTATACATAAGCAATAAAAAAGGGGACAAAAAATCTTTAAAAAAATGCAAAGACCTTTTGCTTTATAAATTGTTCAAACCACATTCTCAAGGAATGGAAACGCCCAACATTGCGTGCATGAGAGTCTGAATATTCTGGATACATATAGGTGTACTAAGCTATACTATGATGAGTTAGTGCATTTACCTTTTTGGTTTCTCCACCCTTGGGAGAAATCAAAAAGGTAAATGCACTAACTCATCATAGTATAGCTTAGTGCATTTACCTTTTTGGTTTCTCCACCCTTGGGAGAAATCATTTTTATGGAAAGTGAGTGATAGAATGAAAAGTGGGTGGTTTTTAGCTCGGTTTACCAAATAGTTATGTGGTGTGAGAGTGAGAGGACCAATTGGTGGACTTCCCTGGAACCGGATTTAGAGCATTTTTGTTAGTCTGGCAGGAGGGTAAATGAACGACTCTGTGTCCATGAGACTATTACGACCCTATAGCTACCCTTTAATGTACTGTATATAGAGAAAGATGCCATGAATAAAGCATGGGCCGGCTTGCACACAGAGTACAGACTTGCTCCAGGGGTCACACCCAGTGCTACCAAGAGTATATGAAGTTACTCTTGGTGCTACTTATGTACTCCAAAAGTGGATCCAATTTACCAGGCTTAGGAGAAAGTGAGCAACGTACAACAACAAAAAAATTGGTGAAGAAAGTTAAGGCCGCAAGGTGATACAGGCGGTTTTCTGTATTGTACTGAATATAAATTAGGCATTGCATATATTTTTGCCATATTTTCTTTTAGACAGTGAACTTTGTTTTGTTTCAATATAGTATATAGTGTGCATTAATTCATTTATAGAACAATATCTAGACTTTTCTCTATATAATGTGAATTTGTTGACACTTCAATGGTTTCCGTTGTTCTGAAATATGATTTATTTATAATATGGGGTTATTTGGCAGAATAGTACAACAGGAAATCCTGACTTGTACGTTACTGAACATAAGCCTATCTGTGTTTGCTGTGTTTGTCTATGGTGCAATGCGCCCCATTGTCAAAATTATGGCCAGGCAAGGAAGCAAGTTTTGCTTTATATTATATAGACAGGCCGGCCTATACTTTGTGCAGGAAACGTGGAAAAAGTATTTTACAGTTGTAGAATCTACAGTAAACTACATTGAAATATAGGCCTATCATAATGCAGGTTTTTTATGCATGCATTTTTTTTTAAATCCAGTTAGGCCTATGTAATATTAACCATTTTTGACAGCATGGCTTTGATGGGCAGTATTAAATAATTGCAAATATTGTCATGCATTTTGACATATTAGTTGATTAAGAAAATATTGGTTTAATTTGGAGAATTTATTTTGAAAGTGCCCTAGACTTCCTAATCATATTCTAAAGCTAAAAAAATATGGAAAACAATTGGGTAATTATAAAAGAATTAATCCATATGACATTTCCTTTGAAAATACAATGAGAAATAAACTGACATGAATTTTATTACGCATGCATGGCACATTGTTTCTTTATTAAAAACAGGTGGGAATCGTGTGGTTTTTTATATTGGCCAACAATAGAAATTTCCGTTGACTAATTGTTTTTGGGCAGGTGGACATATGTAATGGTCAAGTTAGGTTGTAGTGACGTCACATCCGCTCAGTTTTATTCCGTTTCGGTGTTGTAGTGTATCCGGCGACCGTTATTGGTGTTGGTGTCACGTGAGCCACGGGTTTGTTGCAATTTGTACCAGGTTTTTTCCCCTCGTATGCACTGCCGACAGGAAACGGAAGTGGAAATTGACGTTTTCGGTTTCACTGGTGATGCGTTGTTCCGGCGCACTGCGACGTATTTTACGAATTACCATCATTCATCCTCGGAGCACGTGAACCAGTGACGTCACATAATCCACCTCCATATATTCAATCATAATTACTTCAATGAATCGTACCTAATCCGAAACGTGCTTTTGCTAAATTGGCTTTGTATCGATTCGCAGATGTCGATATCCATGCCTTGGACGCTGCTACTGTTATCTTTGGCGCCAATTTCTGTTTGCACCGTTTCCATGCCAACAGTATCCAACACAACAGCGACGGCCATTTTTGCGGGAGATGTAAGTGTCGATCGACGAATTTGCGGCAAAATGCGCATTCTCGTGTTGAAATAAGATGGAAATGAATACGAAAATACAGTAAAACAGTCCAACATTACACGTTATAACCACAAAGGAAAGACGATTTAAATAACGCGGCCATCTTGGATTTTCCCTTTTTGTGATCGAGCAATGCAGTGAAGCACATCACATTGAATCCATGTCTTTATGTATAAACAGATGCAGTTTTCAACAAATATATTGAGCACACTGTTGACAATTTCATCTTTTAACACTCATGCTTACACTTTTCACACTAAAAATAAGCAGGTGTAACACTTAGCAAAGCAAGTTTTTTACACTGTCAAATTTTGTACTAACTGGTTTAAAATTGCACCATTGCTATAAGAATCTCACTAATGACGTAATCACAAAAGATGTTTTCATCTGAAAGTGTAAAAATATTTTGTTACAGCTGGTGTTCCACCTGCTAGAGAACATAAAAGGTGTAAAATAACTCCCTTATTGTTGATTGAATTCAATAACAGCCAGGTCTGGAAATTGGATATGAATCTAGGTGATTAATATTATGCCCTAAGATGGTGGCCAAGTAAAAGAATATGTATATGTCTTTGTAAATGGAAGTTAGTCTATAGTAAATCCTTTGTGGTAAAGTGTGCGTGAAAATTGGCCAAGAAGAAGATTACTTTGCGAAGAGGATCCACGGTTGCGCAGATGGAGTTGTGGCACGCATGTTGCATCTAGCGTAGCAAATTGTTGCAATGTTGTAACGGTGATTTAACCATGCGATTAGGTCTTAGTTTTTTGAACCTTTATATACGCCACATGAATGCCTTGATGCTGCATGCACTATGATGATCTCATTATATGGTATACAGGTTTACGCAGCTCTCTTCATCGACATCCACCATGCCGTGGAAACCAATGGTCCCAAAAGTCGACATCCGTTCCTGGAGGTGAAACCAGAGGTCATCTGCTCCAAGGTGAATGCAGGAGGTGTGCAGCAGCTATGGGCAGCTTTGTGGGCATTGCGGGTTATCAACAGCCAAATGGAACCTAACATGCCCAAATTGGGTAAGTTATCAACATATAATTTTACTAAACCAATCTAACTGGTGTCTGTCTAACTATAGGGTTGTACATCTACGACACGTGTGACTCGAGCGATTTGGCCACACATCATGCACTTAGCTTCCTGAGAGACACCCTTCCAGGCATGATGGCATCCGGTTGTGGTGTAGAATGTGGGGGAAATAGGAGTGAGTTGCATTCGCCAGTCGCCATGTTGGGGGCAATGGGTGCAGGCAGGGCGAGCACCTTGGCCACCCTAAGGGGGCTGTTGCACACCTATTCTGTGCCCTTTTTGCTCACCACACCCAATTCGATGTCTGTCGCCCGAGACGACGTTCTGGTCACCGCACCCACAGTTTCCGCCCTTGTTCAGGTAGGTAAATGTAGACAATGAATATATATCATTGTTTGTAAACATACAGGCAACCTTTTTAGAAACATTTGGGGAGGTTTGAATGGAATATTTGTTTTCCCATTATAAGGCAACAGTGTCTCTTCTGGACAAGCTGCAATTGCGCAGTGTCCACTTCGTGACATCCAACCTGGGAGCTTACGAACGTTTCATGACGTCATGTCCGGATTCGGACATAACGGTGCAACGTTCCTGGGTGGTTGCTTCAGCGGGCGACGACTGGCACTGGTTGGACAATATCAGTACGTTGTCCAGTCAGTCGCTGATGACCACAGTGGTGGTGGTGGCCATTCTTTTGGAGCCTGACCAAGTGGAGCACGTGGCTAGGGCGGCTTCCAGCAAGAGCTCTAATCTGACGAGGGTCACGTGGGTTTGGGTGAGTCCCAGTCTGGACCCGGAAAGGCTGTCAGCATGGTTTCTATCCAATCAAGTAGCGTTCATGGTGGTGCCACACACCCTCCACATTGCTGACTTTGATGACTTCTTTGTGGAGGCACTTGGCCGCGTTCGCAACATGGCCCACACCCACACCGACACCCACAACCACCCGCACCAACATGACCCCTCTGTTGACCCAGACCTCTTCGTGGGAGCTTTCCTGCGACAGCAGTTTGGGTGTTCCACTCTCAACGATACTGGAGGTGAATGAAGCCATTTGCATTGTTTTCCTGCCTATTTACTTATTTCTCCTTCTCTCTTATTTCTTTCTTTATATGATGGTGAATAATTTTCGTTCTGTCCTGCTTTTTGTGGTGATCGTATTATACATGCAAATGCTGGGGGATCTTGTAAAATATTTGGTTTAAAGGTGTAACGAGGTTTTGCAGATATCGGTACCAAATGGACGCCATTTTTTCAACAACATGCAAATATTTATTATAATGATTTCCTTTTGAGTAGTAGCTGCAAAAGTTGCAAGATTTATTCAAGCACAGTTTCTTATTTAGCCCTGTGATCTATGTTATTTCAATTGGTGATGAAATCACTGATGGCTGAAGTAAAGAAGCTCCTATATGTTATATTGCAGCTAGTACATGAAATAATACATTTAAAACTTAGACTAACGCTAATATTTCTTGTTTATGGCTCTTATTTACATATATTTTACATGTATTGTAGAATATTGACACTTAATTGGGAAGTTAGTATTCAATGCAAAACCAACAAAAAGATGACATTTCACTGCCTTTCACTACAAATGTTAATGGGATTAATGGCATCATCGACCCATGTATTATATTGATGTTTCATTGATTGGTTTATGCCTTATGTCTCTAAATTACATATATTGATTGAGGTCCTTTAGGATAAGAACATGAAAGTATTTGAACTATTTAGTGTTGAATTGATAGGTTTTTGCCATGTTTTCATGCATTGTGTTTGGAATGTGTGAAAACAATGTATTGGTCACTCGTTGCATTGGTTACATAAACTGTGAAAAATGATGACATGTTATGTTTTTTTGTGGTTTGGGTGTTGCAGAGACTGGGAATCGGCTGTGTTCATCAGTGGGCGTATCTGAGTTGCGTGCAACTTTCCGTCAAGATGCCAATGTTGGTTACGTGTCAAAGGCAACTTCAGCCCTTGCAGCAGCTTTCAGGTAAGAAGCAGACGAAATGAAGAACAAACAAAAAAATTGAATACCACGTGACTTATAGCCGGTACGTGGGCGAGGCTTTTGCTGTAGGATAAGGTGCTCTACTTGCAGGATTTTACAGATCGACCGATGCCGAGTGGGTGTAGATTGTGTTCGCCATCTACAAGCACCCCTGTTCGGGGACATTGCCAACGCCCTAGCCAAACTCTCCTTCCAACTGGACTCTCACGCACCCACAGAACTTGAGGGCACTCGCCTCAAGTTCACAGAGGATGGACACCTACTATTCAGTCACTTTGATTTGTTTGCCGCCAACCCTGACGGACTTGTCGAAAAGGTATTACACCTTCCAGTTTCGATTTTCTTTAGTGTCTGGTTTGCAGTTTCCAGTTGCAACAACACCTCTGGCGAATTCTTTAAGAATATTTTTTTGCTTTCTCACACTTTGGTGAAAGTAGAAATTTATGCTGAAAGTAAAGAAGTTTTTTGTTTTTACCTGACAGGTGGGTTGGTACAGTGGAAACACTGGAGTGCAGTTGAACACTTTCGGCCGTTGGCGACAGTTACTGGACACCAGTAAGACAAATGAACAAAACCAATGGGCCAAATTCCAAAGACAAGAACCCAGACCAACATCAGTAGGTCACAGTGACTTCCCTGCGACAAATGGCGAAGTCTTCAGATTTGTGCATGTAAGAAATCCCAGTTTGACTTCGTGCAACATAATTTATTAATAGACCGTTAATTCATATATGATTATACATTACAGGCTTCCGGTATTTACATGGACCGAGTTTGGACCTCTGTTATCCTGATTATGGTTGGAACAGGGCTGTTCGTATCGGTGTGTGTCCTAGGGTACATCCTACATAAAGTGTGTGACCGTACACTTCGAGGAAATCAGTTCCTCACTGTGGCCCTTCTGTTGGGTGTGATGTTAGAGTTTGCAAGTTGTTTCCCTTTCATTCTACAACCGGGTGAAATCGTTTGCAACTGGAGGTTGTTCCTACCATCTTTTTCCCACGTGCTCACCTTCAGTTCTCTTCTGGTCGAAATCATGCATCTTCGGAGTCTAGTAACTCTCGGACTTGGTGGACAGGTAAAAATGAAGCAATGTTGTATAGGTTTGGGATGTTGTTAGTTTTAAAACTGCTTAATTATGCTTGTTGTAGGTGAGCTACGTAAATCAAGCCATCACTGTAATGTTTGCGGTCGTGGTACAAGTTGCGATCAATTTGGAATGGTCACTTTTGGCACGCCCAATGTCTGCGAGGAACCATGATGGTGGCAAAAGGTGTACCACAGATGGAAACCAATATATGGCCCTGCAGACGTATGTGGTGGTGGTACTTATGTCGGTGTTGATTTACTCTGCGGTGTTGAACAGAGAAGATAGAGTACGCCGAGGGATCATGCCGCAAGGACGGCGTGTCTTCTACACTTCAGTGGTACTATACAATACAATAGCCATAACTTTGTTAAACCAGCCAGACTTTAATAAGGGAATTTACAATGTAATTCCTGAAATAAGGGAGTAATTGGTGAATGACATACTCTACGGGAAAATAATTTGCGAGACAAAATGTGTAAAATGGAAATTCAAGACTGTGACATACATTAGCATTTCAAAAACGATTACAACTTTGAATTTATGTAGACTTTATAGTCAATCTAATGCTGTTTTCGTTGTTTTCCCACAGCTTAGTTTCATCATCTGGGTAGTCTGGGTTGCTGTGTTTGTGTCAACCGAGGAACTTCTCCAAGAAGTTTCTGTGTGCTTTGAACTTCTTGCTTCGGCATTCTCGGTTCTTGGCTGTGTGTTTGCACCACAGATTCAAGATTTGCGTCGTAAGAAAAGACCAACAAGTGCCCTGAATGGATCAACGGCTATAAGCAACACAATCTTCTCTCTCGGTTTAGACGGATTGGGAAGACCGCCACCAGCTGCTGGTGATGGACCATGTTCATGGAAAGGTTATCGCAGTAACATGAAGGAAAAAAGGGTGATGTCGTTTGAAAATAATTGAGTTATTTAAATGCAAGTGTTTTAATTTCTATATTACGTTCTTTTGAATTGAACAGTCAACGGGTATGCAATATTCTGTTTATAATCATGTACACAATCTGTTACTTAGTATATGTTCTTTCCAGGTGTCAAAATTTATGACACCGAGACAATGTTATGCACTTTGACAGCTTTTAAAAGTTGCAAAGATTGTCAGCCCTATAGAGAACCAGTATATATACATTTTTACACGTAAATTAAGGGTAGTATACAATGGAAAAAGCCCTAAACGCTCGTTTGTATTTATTATTATGAATAAATTAGCTCAAGCTAGTGTTGTAAAGTGGAAGTATTATCACAGTCTTTTAAAAATGGCTTGTAAAATCTGCATGAAAATAAGCGGCACTATTCATGATATTTAAATCGCATACATGTAGACCATACAGTCAGTGATGTATTTAAAATACACTTTTGTTTTCCAGAAATACCTAATTAACAATTGCTAAGAACCGCAGACTCATGACAAAAACAAACAAGCCGTGGAAAAAACTAAGTTTTTTGGGTACTAAGTTTATGCGTACCACGGTACCACGAAGTCAGTCGAAACGTGCATGTCCATATCATTTATTAATACCGTAAAACCTGTAATAGAAGCGCACCTGTATTTGAAGCTCACCTGTAATAAAAGCGCACCTTTTCAGAGCAATTGAAAAATAGAAGCGCACCCTTTTTTTGAAGCGCACCCTAATAAAAGCGCACCTAAAATAATGAAAATTGTCGCCGCAATTCTACTTCATTTGCATGGCATCGAATGGTGACATAGAAGACATTAACAGAAAGTTTGGTCTGGCCCTGTGTAAGGCAATGCTGTGGATAGGCTCGCCATCATAAGAGGGTAAAGTGGAATACTATCAGTAAATATGTTTTTATTTATTTTACCATAAACATAGTATACTGTTTCAGTCATGTCTAGTACGGAATCCGAGGGCCCGACCCCAGTTGAATAATAGATCAGCATACATGCAGGTTTGGAAAAAAAATTTCCGGCGATCGAAAAATACAGGCGCACCCTGTAATTGAAGCTCACCTGTAATACAAGCGCTCCTTTATAAATCGATCGAAAAATAGAAGCGCGTGCGCTTCTATTACAGGTTTTACGGTAGCTACTAGATCTATTGGTTTACTTTTCTTGCAAGTCATGGAACACAGAGAAACCAAGTTTTTCAATATTCGATCCAATTAAATTATCAATGTGCAGCATGAATTTGTATAGACGATGTCAACAATGCATATTTATTGTCAAAAGAGAAAATTTACAGCCCTGGAAAAAGGAAGGCCACCCAACGTCATTGAATCCAACTGCATTTCCCTTCGCTAATTCCTCGGCCAGAGTTATTATAGGGTGTAACTTAAACCCACGTAGCATATGCTTGAACAGGTGCACCATATTTCATTAACGGCAACAAGGTACAATCGGGCAGTCTTTGTATAAAACATCAAGTTTGATTTGGATTATTACTGTAGTGGCCAACAGCGTTTGTTTGCTGCTTTCAAGGCAACAAGGAAATTACCGATTTCAAACGCGCGTTAATCAATTTTTCTGTCCTTCAAAGTCTCGCAAACAAACGAAGCAACATCCGTGTCCTTTGCCTCGTGCAGTTTGATGAACGGATGCTCCAGAAGTTTAACGTAGTTTGGTCTGTCATTATAATCCTTGATAAGGCTATAAAGTTCAAGGGGAAGAAAAAAAACAGAAAACATAAAATATATTAACATGAAAATGCAAATTTGCATCTTTAATATTAAGTCAATTTTCTCCACTTATAAGTTCCAAAGTGAATTTAGCTATATACATAACTCACAGCAAGTTTCTTTTCTACAAACCACTATTTACCATTTGGCAATAAAGTCTTCAAACTCCGAAGAAAATTTTCCAGCAGGAAGTCTTGGCGGCGCGTCACTCACAACTTGCTTCAAGTGGTCAAAAGGTGTTCCCCACATTGGGTATGGGAATTGACCAGTGGCCAGTTCAATCTGGTTCCATAAATAATTCAAATATAATATGCATACGCTATTACAAACGTTAAAGCAAATAATTTAAACCAACTAACCATCGTTATACCAAGACTCCACACATCGGAACGTATGTCGTAACCCGTTTGATTCTTCTCGGGATTTATTCTTTCAGGCTAGTAATGTGTGAGAGCGAGAAAACATAATTATGATACATGCTCTTGTTTTTTACAGCATTTCAACCTCCAACCTAACTAACCGCCATGTACGGTTTACATCCCGCATCCATAGTTTTTGCGAGAGAATCAACTAGGTAACCGCTGATTCCAAAATCGCACATCTTCACCTGACCCTTCTTATTGATGAGAATGTTAGAAGGTTTCACATCTCTGTGAATAACTTGCAACTTTGAATGCAGGTAATGCAAAGCACTGACAACCTAAACAAATGCATTACTCCCATTTAGTTACAGAGTTTCCATATTGAAATCAATCACATTTGCAGTTTGATCTACTCACGGCGAATGCAATTTTTCCTAATATATCTTCTGGTATTGCACACCCAATTTTGTCCAAAGAGGCGTCCATAACCTCCATGCAGATCCAAACATCACCCTGTATTTGATAACAGAACACGTCAAATCCCTACACACAAAATGCATCAGTGGTATTCGCATGGACAACCTCACGGAAAAGGGCTCCGTAAAATTGTACTGTGTATAGGCAATCACTTGTCCGCATCGATATATCCAAATCCATCAGCAATCGTTTCTGCTCCACAGAATTGACAGTTGCTGTGATACGCTGTCAAAAAAATAACCAGTATAAGTTGCAGGTTAATTAGTATAGTTTTTGTTTATAACCTATACACACACACACACACACACACACACACAACTACTTTGAATATTTCAAATTAACATTGTCCATTCCAGGAACTGCAAATCAAAAACCAGTTTTTAATGCGGATATACAGAACATGCAACTTTGCAAGTTCCAGTAGCAAGTTGCTTGATTTACGCCCATTTTTATAAACATTAATATTATACGAGTTAGCTGCTGGGCAAACAAATAGCTGACCTCATTGAAACCAGGCTATAAATTAGGATTATTTTCTATTGGTTACAGTAAAAACAACCATGCGACAACACAAAAAAAAGTGATTTTTACAGTTAATATTTAAGCACCTTTACTGCCATTATGGTATTGCTTTGCCTATGTCTCATCTCATCAACAATTCCATAGGCACCAGAGCCCAAAGTGCGGATTTTGTCCAAGTCATCGGCTGCTATTTCAAAAGTTTTGTCTCCAATTGTGATGTTGGTCCTCTTGTCCAAATCATCTCGAGGTGGGCGACTATATAAAATAAAACAATTCAAGTAAAATATAAAGTATACAACACTTTTAAGCCAAATTCCGTAGAAATACTCTATAACTGTTTTATATTCAGTAAACTTTAAAATTGAACACTAATTTAAAGATTATTACCATATAAGGAAAAATGGACATTTTTAATAACTGTAATTATACTTCCTGATTTGTCGACAATTTTTTGTTCATTTTCCACATTCCCCAGATATAAAAAGCTACATTCAAAACCATTCAGATATGTAAAAATGCTCTATATTTTGCCCTATCCAACAGGGCACAGCTGAACACAATACATGCAATTTAAGCGGATGAATCATCATTAGCTAGAGTAAGGTTATAGCTAGAGGAAGTTGAAAATGTCGCTCACACTGGTGGTGTTGGTGATGCTTCTTGAATATTGATCTTGAAGCCACCAGAGGCTTTCTTCAATCTTCCTGCAGAAATGAATTCCGTTTGGACCACAAGCATTAATTTTAGGTGATCGCGAAAAACGCGACGGAATTATCCAAATTTTCATACTAACCTGACATTGCCGCAAAACCATCGTCGGCCAAGACTCAATAATGCCGAACTACCTTTCAACGGACACAATCCGCAACTCAAAACCCACTACTTCTCCGAATTCAAAAAGCGAGTGTCAACAGATGGCCATCGAAACGGACGAAATAATAAAATAATGGAGCGACAGATCGCTGCTGAAATGTACTCGATGTCTCTGCACAAGCGCAGCTGACGTCACAACCGGTCACACCGCAACCTCGACCTCAATCCGTATTCCTACGATCGCGCCCTCTACCGGAAACATGAAGTACTACGGGTACAGGGTAGTTCGCACCTTTGGGTAGTACGCCATTGATGTCTAAATTAGTTGTATACAAAAGGCCTTGGTTGAAGCGCTTTAGTGCGATTTCGACAAAGATAGCGACAATGAGCTATATCAAGAGTGTATGATGGTTGGCTATATATAACCTACGGTTAGAGGAGGGATATAGCTCATTGATAGCGATTCACAACAAGGAATACTTATAAGGGGTGGGGTTATGGAATCAAGGAGGTTGGAAGATTTTGGGTTGGATGGAGCAATGGATGGAGGGAGCAATGTCGACCGTTTTTGAGGCGGGCACCAAAATACGTCGTCTGCTACGTGGGTGCGTGATTGGGCATAAGGCTTAATACTACGTGCGCATTTCACCCATACAGCTCTATGATTTCACCGCATTTTCAGCTGAATTATTGTGAAGTGTGTAGTATAATGAATTTGCTTTTAATTAGGGTATACAAAATGGACCGGCACAAATAGTTTTGTGCACGTTTTGAGCCAAGTTTCCACGATTTACGTTATTTGTAACGATTATGCATTACATATATTCGTATAATTCAATAACGTGGAAATAAACGACACAAATAAATTGCGAAATTAAAAATATACATTAATGTATTCGGAGAATATTTTGCTTATTCATGTGTTCATGGCAATCTGCAATTCAAAACTAAAATAATATAATCGTATAATAGTTCTCTCAAAACACATGCTAACAGCAATCTGCAATTCAAAACATGTGATGAATAGTGTCAAAGCAGATTGTTCACAAAAGTAGCGACTACAAACTACCATAAAAACGTTCAGTTGATTAGGCCTAACAGCCGGCTTAGCAGATGATTTTTTTCAGGTGCCCGCCACTCGACCGAGCACACTTTCTTAACATGGGAGGTATAGGCAGTGCTCCCTCCATTTAACCCAAATCCTTCCAACCTCCTTGCCTCCAACTCACTTAGGAAACCGCTCACAATATTTCCTGGATCTGCCACTGCCATCTGCTGTGATTATTTATGTATATGGTCATATACCGCATATCTGCTACCAAATTTAATTTATTCCACAGCTGGCTACACTTTGGGACCACCCTGTATAAATAAGGTATGGCATTTATTAAAGCACAACCTCAAACAACAGTATGTAACTAACAATTGTGCAGCTGCTAATTATTAAGCAAATGGATGTAAAATTCTGTTTTATGCTAGATAAGGTATATGTTCTGTAATTAGGATGGGGATTTATGGCGTAATACAACTTACTATGCACAAGATCCATTCATAATTGTTGGAAAAAGTTTTCCACAATTTTTTTCACACTTAAATATCATGCACTACAGCCGAATGTTCATTCTGATGGTAGATACAAGTAAATGGGTAAATTAGCATTTCTAAGATGGTATATTTATCATGAAAAACAAACAAATTATCTAACTAAAATAGGCTGATCCAATTAATTTCAGCTTCATGGCATTACTATTTTGGACAACATTGCAATGTACTTGATACAACGTCAGAGTAAAATAAAGTGGACTGCATTTCCTGTCAGCTCAATCTGCACCTATGAACTTTCATACTGTTCACTTGATGTGAAAAGATCATTCCATGGGTACCTCAAAAACACAGCTGTAAATTTAATATTATATCTTGTAAGTTTAAAGTACTCATATGGTTATTTTCTAAACGTTTCTAAGTACACAATATCGCATCCAGGGTTGCATTGGCGAGTGGAAAGCAAGGTGGTGGGAAATGAAAGGAAAATTCCAACAATGCATGGTCACGAGTGGTGAGTAACTATGCCCAAATCTATGCCCAAAGCATCACGAGTGACCGGGCATTGGAAGAAATTTCTTTTATTTTGTTTCCCATCGATTATATATACAATCTCATTAGCGAGATTAGAATAACATTATTTAGCAGTTAAAGGTGAACTGACAGAGTCTACGATAATCCTTGTGTGAGTAGTGTTTGTGTCCCTGATAACGATGGGACAATCGAAAATCCTGTCAAAAAAGAGTAAACAAAGTTATAAACGTTTTACCGAAAGTGCCGTAGGCGAGCAGCTTGCGATCTGCTTGCGAGCGGCTAAGTGTATGAATAGAACGATACTCGCAGCCGCACGCAGGCCGCTCGCAATCGAGTATCGTGACGGTAAAACGCTCGTGACTTTGTTTACTCTTTTTTACGGGATTTTCAATTGTGCCATCGTTATCAGGGACACAAACACTATACTTACACAAGGATTATTGTGGACCCTGTCAGTTCACCTTTTAAACATTCTGGCTTTCTATCTGGATTCATCTGTTATATTTCTTGAAATATATGCAATATACAGTTAGTTTGTGCAATCAGAAGTCTAACATGGCTCATACATTTACGGCATCATACTTAAACTTGAATGTTAATTCAAGTTTATATTGTAGCGCACCAGCAAATAATTAACACTGGGAATGCAAATAACAACTTTTATTTCATTCACTTCTCCACCTGAGGCGTGGACACCATCCCACCTCTTTTTAATTATGCACTATGTTAACTTGATACAGTAGAACCTCCTTAAACAAATACCCTATAAACTAATATCCTCTGTAAAATGATATCAAACAACAATCCTGACACTTGCCTCCCAATTGCACCTTGTCTCTGTGAATAAATAACCTCTCTAAACTAATAAAAACATCAGGTCCCAACCATATTAGTTTAAGGAGGTTCTACTGTATATATACCAATGCAAGTAATGCAACAGGAGCTGTATATAATGATGCAGGCAGCTAAAGGAGGAAAAAAGCGGAAATTCCAGCTGTGCTGTAAAATTTATGCCAAAAGTTAGCCGACCCTTTAATCAATTATCAGCATGTGCTCCACTACATGCAACCCAGTTGAGCCTGACCTTTGTTTCCATGATGAAGCCACTCCACACAAAACCAATTGAACTATCAATTATCGTATTGATCTGCACCACAAGTGTGCCCCCATGCAGTTTTTTTTTGTTTTTTCTTGGCAAGACATACAAATTGCTCATAATCGGTGAATGGGGCACGACGAGAACTTTGGCAAACGATACAGTTTTATTTTTTTCTTGCTACAAAAAGTGCGTGCCTACCAGGTGGCAAGGAGAAAGTGTAAGGGGAGTGAGCTGGCATGCAAACAATCCATTTCAAATAATTGTATGAAGGTCCCAAACTTCAGTAGGGCAAATTATGGGGGCCTAC
>JAQIWR010000352.1:0-22422 GCA_034695945.1 Glomeris hexasticha
TTGCACATGTAGATTGACCACGGTGGCTGCCGGCAGTTAAGCAATGGGCGCCGTTTTAGGGTATATCCCAGCCTTAAACAGAGAAAATAAATCTTTATCGAAACCAATCCCACGCTATATTATTATTATTTCAGCATGTTTATTATATTTCTACAATTGCATTTACTCTATAATTTAACCTACATCATTATTTATTTCTTTTAATAAAATTGCACTGTGTTTTCACAAACTAATTCCCCATGTTTTGCAATGTACAAGTAATATTTTATTAAATTTCCACCAAATGGGCCTAATATTTTTGTCTCATTTAATATACATCATTTTAAAACTGTCACTAAACTGCAACTCACTGTAATATTTCGCCCAGTTCGATGATATCTTAAGCAAAATCCGCAAATTTTCCATGTAAAACTCAATGGAAATTTAAATCGTTAAACAAATTGCTATTCAAAATTTATTTCCTGCCATATCCAATTTCCTCATTTTGTCCTGCCTTCTAAACGAGTGTTTCAGTTTCATTTTGGTTTCATTCAATTTTTGCCCCACACAAAAAGTCTTTCTGAAATTACTGTTGTATAACCTATTTACAAAATTAAAAACCACTACAACTTCATGTTGTAGTATTTTCAACCAAGCCTTCTCAATAAAATATTAATCGTGTGCATTCAGGTCAAGGTAAATAATTACCTGCTTGCTGTATACAAAAAAACCAAAAAATACGCACCCAATTCGTGAATGAAACCGCGTACACAACCGATAATTGTAAACAAAAAAAGTGCACTTAAAAAGTAGTTCTATTCATATTGTATCCTTGCGCACGTCGCAACATAATCCCACGTTTCGCAAATTGAATAATAAAACGAACAAAATTCTCCATTACTGTAAAAGCAGGGGGTACTCCCCCTCCTTTCTAGTCACGTGATCGCCGACATTTTAAAATGGTAAAACGGTTAAAAAGGGGTCATCGCCCCGTCGTCGCCGTTAATAGAATCCCGCTGATGACGTCACCGGGGTGCACCGAGTCCAGTGCGTAAAAAACGCTCAAAAATATTCCTTTAGAGGAGAGTTTTGAGAGGTTTGTAGTTTGGCAACACGCCCACATGACGTAACGGGGTAGTCTAAAGTAATTAAAGGGCGTGGACCGACCGGGCCACCACTTGCATCACCTCTACAAAAGGAAGAAAATATGGGAAAGAAGGTTGGGGGAGTACGTACATTACGTATAACGTAACGTCGGCAGCCGAAGCGCCGTCAAATCATTGCCAACTTCCGCAATGGCGCCTCTCTCTCTCTCTCTCTCATTCTCTCTTATTGCTTATTTCTCTACCTATTACTGTTTTAAGGTGTGCTGGCCTTGTCCGAGTTTCCGCCTTGGCCATTGTGTATTCAGTCATAAAGTTTGGTTTGCCAAGTGTTCGTAGTAGATATAATAAAAAAGAGAAAGAGACACGAGCAGGCAGCGCCATTTTGGAAGCTGTTGTGAAAAATGGAGGGTAAATTTCTGTTGTGGTTGGACAAAAATGTTTGTAACAACGATTTATGTAACATCTATTTGCTGCAAATAACTGTAATAAAGAAATAAACGTGGTCTACTTTAGTACATAACGTGTTGAAATAGTAATAACTCACTTGGAAGTAGTGCAGGGTTAACGTTGCATTTTTATATTTCATTTTCTAGCACTTTTTCCAAGTAAAGATTACTCAGCACAGGAGTGAGCAGTTTCCTTTCTGTATAAATATAACAAGTGTTTAAAAAGTAACATTAATGAAGTAAAATTCCGAACGATTAAAAAATGGGATTTGCTGGGCACTGTATACATTTCCAGGAAACAAAAGTGCTATACTTGGTTGCTATTAAAAAAAGCGAACAATATCAGTAGAGGAAATATCCAGCTGTGACACTGGTTGCAAAGTGGTGACAAAAGCTGAACTGTGCATGGAAAAAGCTCACAATGACCGATCGCAATGAGACGGAATGATGCAACACGATAAGTCATGTGACTCTTTTCCTTCAATCCTCCATTGCAAATGATGGTTGCTTGGCAAAATATTGCTACAATATTCGATTGATGCTGTCGAGAGTAAAAACAGCAAACAACAAGTGGGTGGACTTATTTATAACGAACGACGTATATACCCTACAGCAGATCAATAATTTCCATCTTCATTCTCACGTTTCACCTCAAAACTATTACATTTTCATTCCTGTTCAATTTTTCACAGAATTTCACACTATCAGTCCTTTTCACAACCCGTATACCAATTTCATTCACCCCGGAGTATCATAATCCGATTCGATCATCACAATAAATGTTGATGCTATACTCTTATATCCAAAAATAAAATTTCGATGACTTGTCAATACACGACCCGGTTCAAAAAATGGTGTCGTTTTCAAGACATAAATTCGTGACCATTTGTAAAATTCTATATGCTGTCTTGTTTTCCCAAATTCTCTACATTTCTTGCTTTCCAATTAGGGGCTGTTCATAAATTACGTTACTCTTTTAATGCAATTTATGTAGTTTTACCATTATTCCACATTTACGTTATTCTACAAAGTGTAAGAAAATTATTTTAAATCTTATAGTATGTGTAATAGATGCAAATACTGGTTGTACGATTCAGCTACATTTTGGCCGCCGAACGGGCGCGAGACTAATGGACGCCGTCGTTTGGGCGCCGGACGAACGGGTGCCGAATTTTGCACACCTCCAGCACTTTACTGCTGCATTCATCTTGCATATTTCAACAGGAGTAAACCAGAAAGTGACCCGGGCACTGTTGAGAACGATGCAGGTGGGTTATTAATTTTAAATGTTATTAACTGAAGAAAAAAACATATAAATAATCACACGAATTTTCGTCATTATTTAGACCATTGTTCGAGGCTGTGTTTTATGTTTTAGTTATGCATGCACGATTGCATTTTAGAACTGAATAATTTGGAGTTGAATGGGGCCACCACCTGTTCAAACTATGCAAAATGCTGCATTACCATTAATGTTTGACAATTTTTACCTGCTGGGTGGGTGTTGGTGCTACATAATTTGTGGAAAGCCCCTGAGCTACAAGAGCACTTGTTGCGGCTAAAAATCTCAGTTGAACACACGTGGGGGCCTCGGATTGGAGAGAATACGAGATCCGACCTGCGACCAGTTCAAAATGGCCGGGGTCACGTGGGCGGATGAGTTGCATTCAAGAGTCTCCTCCCCCGCATTCCGCACCAACTACCAATAGGAATGGTTGTTTTTGACGATGGCGTACAATCTTAGCTGCCACTTTCACTTGGCTCTCGGCTTTCAGCCAGACGATGTCACCGTGTGCCTTCACCTGATGACTATTTCTTTCATGTCCCAACGGCAACATATTGGATAGTGTGAGTGGCGAACGCAAGGGCACGATTGGCACGTCGCGCCACCTATGTTCTGTACGCTCCCTAACCATGACGTCACTGGGACCATCGTGGTAAGCTCACACACAACAACTCCTATACCTGACTCATCATTTTTCACCTTTCACTGCAGAGGTGATGCGAGTTCAAGGTCTTCTTTTATAATAACTCTCATCCCCCATCTTGGGTGTCATGGTAACGGTAACTCAGAATCTCAGCTCAGTCTTACCTTTTATTATCTTAAATACGATTATAATTAGGCCTAGACTATATATCTTATTACTTTATTATACTATACATATTTTCTAACCTCAATTATGGTCTAATTTCATGTATTACTATCATAATGTAATTACATCTCTTATTAAAATTACCAGTTTGTTGCAGCTATTATAGGCCTACTAATCATTTGTTTTTTGAACATGAGACGTCCAGTAAACCTGAGATGTCTTGTAACTTGATGCCTGTTGTTTTACCTAGGTCTTACATACAATTTTAGGCTGTTTCAATGTACATTTTGACCGAAGCAACTTTCAGGATTTTATACAGCGAGTTCCACTGTAACATGATTTCTTCATAATTATTGTTCAAAACTGCAGGTATATTATGTCGATTATTCAAATTTAATTGTAATAAAATTTGTAGCCAATGTGAATTTCTAGCATTGTTCAGATATAATACATGAAGATCTGATACATACAGTGTATAATGTTACATGGCTCACCCTGTATATTCCTATTATTCCATGACCACTTACTTAATTTGAAACACACCCAGGTCTGACTTTTCAGTATTTCTGGGGATTACAAAAGTTAATCTTGTGACTTGCACATTTTTAATTCAGGTTTAACAGTGGATTTAATATTTTTCGAAACGAAAACTTGATTTATGGACAAACAAAATTTGCCAACGACTTTTTGCACTTAATTTCTTTGAACATTTATATTTACAAAAACTAGCACATTTTATTATTGTCATTCCACAATTGATCTAGAATAAAAGAACAAATTCTCATAAATTTCTATTCCATTACATAGTATACTACATGAAGGCCTATTGAACATTGTTGTTACGATAAATAACCAAATTACATTTAGTATTAAATTAATGATAACCATGGTACATGCTAATTATATACATATCCAACAACTATATAGCGTTTTTTTATTGAAGATATTTTGAAGCAAACATGTAGTAGACCTAAGGGTCAGTTTTTGAAACAAATAATCCTAATCTGTTAATCTTTTGGCATGTTTAGACTGTTATCTATGGCCAAATCTTTGGAAAGTATAATCTACTTACTAGCTATGTACAGAAGGGTATAATTTTCCCAAGAGGCTTAAGTGAAGTATATGTATACCCTTGCTACATATTTTTACAATTATGTATAACAATGACAAGTGCATCTCATTGATAACGGTCGGCCATGTTCGGGCAATGGTCAGTCAATTGTGTCCCTAATGGTTAATTTGTGTTAACATAGAAACAGGGGGTAATGCACTGTCAATTGAAAAAGTGCATGTCACTATATATAGGGATATCATACTGAAATATACCAGTCACATGGGACAGGTGCATGCATGGGACTTGACAATGCAATGATGATTAACCTGAAAAATAAGTTTTACATGTATTGTGTGTATGCACGGATGTGTGGCCATCAAAACGTATAGGCCTATAATAAAACAGCTTATAGTTAAATTGATAATTTATAGTTTAACCAGTGTTAAAAAATACAAGGCAAAATCCACACTTAACACAGATTCCTCTAAATCCATAAAAGTTTGCATGTTGTTAGCATACTTTACATGGTTTATGTGTAATAAATCACTTCAGTCGTTTCATAAAATTACAAATTTCTCAGGGGGAGTCTGTAAATTATGTTTCCTATAAAGTTGGGCACTTTTGCTTACTTACTATGTATTTACAGTTACTTCGAAATATTGCATATCTCATTTCTTGTCTCCAGATTTACGGGGAAATACGTCCTGAAGCCAAAAATACACTTCTACACTGTTACATGAAAAGCATGAATGAGAGCAGAACAGCTGTTTAGGTTTAAGACAACAGTTCTGGGGCTTTTTTATCGGGCTAGGGTTGGGATAAATAATTCGGATTGGGAAAAAGTTTAGCACGAAATTCGAGACATATATGTTCAAAAATGCCATGTGTTTACTGTTTGGTGTTTGGCCGAGGCTCTAAGGAATAAACATCAAGCATCCCGCAGTATTTGAACTGGTTTCCGGTCGACTGAAGCGCCCTAACTCTAGGCAAACTGTGACGTCACAAGTTGGCAAGAATCAGGCGAAAAACGAGCATCCGCCCACGCATAGTCTCCAAATGCCACCTGTTGCCAAAATCTACTATTTTCGCATTGGTACGCCTATTATATCTTTCAACTCATATATCACCCTATCATACGAGCAATAAAAATTCCATCTCTCTCAATTTGGAAACGTACATTTTTTTTCTCAAAACATCAGATTCCCAAATACGAACCTCGTTATAACGAATTACTCGCAGTTACGAAGTTCCCCTACAATGCACAGTATTCTGCAAGACACCAGTAGTATAGTAATTACAAATAACTAAAACGTAGACAATATAAATAATGGTTGACTTACTTAAAAATATTAAAACATTGATTATTTACACATTTAGGCTTTTTCTAAACTAAAAATTGAATATTCAAACAGGCGTTTTTTTCATTGATGCACTTTAACTGTTTAAAAAACTACAACAACTTTTTTGAATAAAATATTTATACTAATGTATAATTTTCCAATTAAATCTTGCAAAATATAAATTACATACTTGGGAAATTATGTTGTGAAAATGCTTTAAAAAATTATGTGTTTATTTATCTAAGTTTATAAAACAAAATGGAATCGTATACTTCAAAAATTCGCTGGAAAACATTGAACTGTATTTAATATAATTATTGGTCTCCCTTCAATAAATAAAACACCATTTTTCGCCGAATTTGTGTTATGATTGTTATTTATTGAAAATGTACATTTTTCACACTATAGTATTTCATATGGAAATTTATTTCACATGTAATATAGCACCTTGGGTTTCAGTTTGTAAATCATCTTCCCTCTATGTATGCAAATCAATGATAAATTTTGTGAAACGTCAAACTTGTAGAAAAAAACTAACAAACAAAAACAAACAAAAATCCTATGATTGAATTTTGTGTATATGTATGTATATTAGGAGAGAATTGCACTAACATAAATTACAGGAATCGGTGAAGTTGAAGTTGTGTGCGTTGGTCACTTACTTCCCTCAAGGGTAACAAATGAACTCGCCCAACTTGTTAGAACGGATTCGCCGATTTTGTACTTGCAGGGGTGTATTGAATGAGGGGAAAGTTTACAAGTTTTGTAGAAAAGAAATTTTGGTGAGAAGAAGGCGAGGGCCGCACGTGCCTTTCAAAACCATCAATCCAGTTTGGGCGTTGGTTTGAAATACACTCGAAAAGGTTCACTAAAAGAGGTAGAAAAAAAAACAGTGAAGAAAAAAAAATGAAGCCTAAATAATAAAAAAAACTTTTTAACCACTTGACGCTGCACTTTTTAAACTGCGACTGTCTGGCAACTTGACAGATTCTGGCAAACGGTTATTTCAAAATTTAACAGTTCCTATTCAATAACTTACTTGCATTATTAACAGCAACACGAAATTAGTTGCACAAATTTTGCTTGACATTTTATATTAAAAAAATATTAACAAACAAAGATGTAAAAAAAGAAATGGCAGACGAAATGAACCGAAATAGATCGTGCAGAGAAAAGTTTAAAGGTCATTTTGAACCAGGAAAAAAGTACCAGCTAGCATCATCACCCGATATATGTAACCGTGTAATTTCTCATCTACTTGATATGGATCCGCATTTGAAAAGTGTCGTAAAACCGATCCGCAATTATGTATTGAAATCGTATCGAACCTCAAACTTTGACAACGTAACGCAATTTCATCACTTTTTAACAACTAGTAACGAAATACAGAATGCAAGTGAGGAAAAATATTAACTTTCTGTTCCCTATTCAAGTTTGGAGACAGGTGGCCAACAACACTTGCATCAATGTATCGAAAAGTATCGAAATTGTATCGCACTTTCAAAATCTCATTAAGCATCGCAATATTACTTGTTTATGTAGGACAGAATAATTTTAATGCAGCATTTATCACTAATTTGATGGTAAAAATTGGTACAATTAAATTTTACGGTTCGATACCTCATCGATACATACCGATACTGCAACTGCTGTGCAGAAAAACGCCGCAAACGGAGTTATATATAAACAATGGAAAAATGAAAATAAATTATAAAATAAAGCTGTGAATTTTAATTGCACCTCAGAATGTAATAAATAAGTACAGGTTATTTGTTAATTAGTTAATCATCTTTAGTCTGATGTCTGATACAACAACACGCAGAAATGCGATTTAAAAATGATTCAGTCCAGTTTTTGAAGTGAACGCAGTCAATGACATGTTTGGCTTTGAAAGCGTTTGATAGTGAAATATATTGACGGTTACAAGTGTTTTTTTAAAGGTCGATACAGCATCGATACAAGCACGGTACCCCGACGCGCCCAAATACTTTGTAAAAACCCTTCACCCCCCGCCCAATGCGAGGAGAAATGGACCGCTCCCGCGCCGCCGTCTGTTACGTTACATGATCAGAAACTGACATCATCTCTCGAAAATAGCTCGGCGATTTCCGGAAACATTCGGGCAAGCCGAAGCCGTACCGATTGGCATTGGCTTCCTGCTCGGCGCCAATCGTTCTTCTCCGGCCGCACTCGCCAAAAAAGGCACGCGGGCAATCGTGTGACGTCGGGAAACATCGGCTCCGCCGATTACCTTATATGGTCACGAGCCGGCCGGTCGACTCTCGACTCGGCTGCCGTCGACTGTCAGCCCCTGTCTTTCGAGCCGCCGCTCCGCTCAATGAGCCGGTGTTCTCCGAGAGAGGGTCTCCCTGTACGTTCACGTCATTTTGACATCACGACCACCCCGGCCTCTGATTGGCTACATCCCGAATACCATTTACCATATAAGGCAGTGCTACGCAACAGCGCTCCATTCATAAAATCAATTCCCACCCGACGACCCCATTCATTGGGCTGGCCGTCGTCGTCGTCGGCTCACGGGAATGTTAGCCGCATTCGGCACGCAACTTGCGGCGGCTAAACACTGCTGTGTCGCGGATAGCGAGGCCGTCGAGCCGCCACCGCCCATCTCCATAATAACCGAGTTTGCCAAGTTACCAGAGTGCAGGTTTCCCGGTCCCTGAGCACCGGGTACCGGCCTTTAGCATGATTATGGATGGGTTGGACACCCTTTCGCACTTGGCCCTCAACGAACCAACAACCTTCAACATCAGCTTCGACGTCTACAAGCCCAACGTTCGCCACCATCACCACTACGGTTTTCAAGCCGCAGCCGACGAGTACTCGGCCGGCTCGCACAGCCCAGAGCCGCCGCAAACGCAGACCCAAAGCATCGGCATCTCGATCGGCATTGACATCGGCCGTGCTGTTGCCGCTGCTGCCGCGGCCGCCGCAGCAGCTGCGGCAGTCGCTAATAAGGGGGTGGACGGCGACGACGATCACACTGGCGGCGGTTGCGGCCGAGGCGACGGCGACGGCGGCAGAACGACGCGGCCGTCGCTGCCCGGCGCCGGCGCCGGAGCCGCACCGTCAACCGGTAATAACCGTGCCGCAGCAGACGACGACACCCTCAACACACCGGTTACAACAGGATCCGATTTACCGTCGTTCTTCGGTGCCGAGTCGTCGGACTTCAGTGCGGATCCCGTACCGCTCACTGGTGAGTGAGAGCCGCCGTTCGATAACAAACGCACGTGCGACACGCGATACCTTCGACGGTCGCCGATCGACTGTTGGCGAAAATGGACGGGAAAGCGCGCACTGCAGCCGAGTCCATTCTGTGATCGCTGGAATAGGGGGGTGAGGCAGTTGCGCGCTTCTCTCCATCTAGACCTTTTAGATTGAAAACTCGCGTTGCGCTTTTCCTTAGTTACAAATGTGAAATGTCCCAGTTTCACATAATGGATTGCGTACAGATTCACGCACTTTCTTTGAATGACATTCGCATGTGACTGAAAGCCAAACAGCTGTTTGGGGGCCATCCAGTAATGGTGGCACTTGTTTTGAGAAAATCCGAGAATTCAGTATTTCAATACCAGCATTTAGATGTTTTATATTATCATAGATGTTTAAATCAGAACGGGTGTGAAGCACCAAGTCAAACTTTTCATACAAAAGTACTTGAGAGATTGAACTAGTGGCTAGAAAATTGCCAATTGTAGGTTGATTTGACATTGACATTTAGAGGAGCGTGACGTCATTTACGGATGGCCCCTAGCTAAACAAGGAAATGTCATGTGTCAAAAAAAGTGGGTGTCATTTGTGACATTTTCTGTACGGAAAACTTTAACTAATTATAACCGAGTTTTGGTTTCATAAGGGAAAATAAAGAGGCCTATAAACGAACTTCTATTGATTTTAAAGCATGGAAAATACAAATACTTAGTTTCGTCATACTTCTATACAAAATATCAAGTTTGTTTGACATAAGACATCATAGAAATCTATGAAATGACTCTGCCCATACTGGGAAGTCCTTTATGTAACGAGAATATACTATATATTGTGCATGCACAGTCTGTCAGCTGGTGAGGGAATAATGTTGCCAGACATCGGCCTCTCGTAAATTGTGTTTTAGTGTGCTGTAAAGCGTCAAATAAAGTTATACATTGTTTGGTGATGTCACTGGCGAGTAAAAAAGCGATGACATCAACGTAAATATACATGGTGGTCCAATTCGAATCACTAACACAGTTAACATATTACAAAATCTTATAACTGAAGATTGTAAATTGTTGGAAAAACTTTTTTTGTAATAACTACATTGTAATTCGTGCTGCATATGATTTGGATATACAGTAAATTAAATGATTTTCATATCTGAAATATATAAGGAGTGACACGTGCACAACAGGTGGTCAATATGTAACTTAGATTAAATTATGTTTACTTACAGTATTAAAAAACGTGAAATATATCTCAATTTTGTATAGGAACCGCCTATACCACACTTTTAATTGCTTCATGTCTTGAGTACCTAATTTCAAATGGGGGTAGGTATAGTGCAGTTTTTTCTCACAAAGAGTGTCGTATATCTCAACTTTACTGGATTTATGCACCACACCTGGTGGTAAAAGACGTAAATACATAAAGTTTACGATCTGGCAACGCCAAGGACAAGACAGCTAAATGCTATTATATTCCATCATGTAGTTGAATACTATTATTAAATTACCAATGGGAATAAATAACAGTCATTGATTTTCTCAAAAATACCTGAACACTGCATGTTAGAAGGGATTAATGAACGTTTGAATTGGTGGATATTGAAGTAAGATGTTTTATCGCTTGTTATTATAGCCGAGGTCTCAGTGGAGAAGGTGGACGACGATAGCATGTACCCAAGTACCACTCCGCAGGACACCTCAACCACGGCAAAGATCAGCTACAGAGGCACCTTGTTCACTCCACCGTCCACCCAGTCACCAACTGGTACTTCACCCGGTTTCACCAGTGGCATCAACAGTTGGATCTTTCCGGATAAAGGATTCCTCACACCTCTACTGAGCTTGTTATCTCAACAGCAGCAGCAACAGCAGCACCCATTATCCAATCCTTCTTCACCATCCAGTCAACATCATCCCCTCCACCAGCACCATCACCATCTAGCCGAGCAGCAACAGCAGCAGGTGCATCACCATCATGGCCACCATCAACTTCCCGTGGCCACATCGCCGAGTCTCGGTTCTCCTGGCCCCCAACATGGGCCTGGAACACCCCAACAGATGCAGCCAAGTCCTGGACCATCCGATGATCCATCAGTGGTCCAGCAAGCAACTCTGTACGCACAAGAACTTTTGGGTGCTTTTGAGAGCAACTACCCCCTCAAACAACAACCATCTCCTTACTCCAGCTGCTCCACTGCTGGAATGGTTGTCGACCCTTCTTCATCGCCATCTCATCTTCAGCAACAGCAGCAGCAGCACCATCTTCATCTTCACCAGCACCATCAACACGAACAGCAACAGCAGCATCATCAGCATCACCATCATCATCATCACCACCAGCAGCAGCAACAGTTGGTGGTATCAGCCGAGGATCTCATTTACCCCACGTCCCCTATCCAGAAGTCAACGGTCACTTTGCCCAAATACTGGACATCTACAACCACAACGCCACTACCACCGCCACCGGAGTACGGTACATCTTCGCCGCTGGGACTGGGACCGGTGCCTTCGCCCGTTGGGACCCCTCCTGGAGGTTTGTCTGTGGTGCCCAAACAAGAGCTGTCGGACGTGTACCTTGGCAGTGTCACGCCAACAAGGTCCACCTCAACACCGACACCGGGGCCTTCATCTTCGGTGAACCTTGCCGAGTACAACCCGTCCACGAGCAAAGGGCACGAGATTCTAAGCCAAGCGTATCAGCAGAGTCCTGGTCCGTTGAAACTGTTGCCCATCAAGCCCCGAAAGTACCCTAACAGGCCCAGCAAGACACCGGTGCACGAGAGGCCCTACGCTTGCCCGGTTGATGGTTGTGACCGCAGGTTCTCTCGCAGCGATGAACTCACTCGCCATATCCGCATTCACACTGGCCAGAAGCCGTTCCAATGTCGCATCTGTATGCGTTCCTTCAGCCGTTCCGACCACCTGACCACTCACATCAGGACACATACGGGCGAGAAGCCGTTCTCGTGCGATGTGTGCGGCCGCAAGTTCGCCAGAAGTGATGAAAAGAAGAGGCATGCCAAGGTGCACTTGAAACAGAAGGTGAAGAAGGAAGGTGCAAGTAGTAGGGCTTCTGCTGCCCAAGCAGCAGCCTCTGCGACCTCTAGTAGCGGTAACGGTGAGGCAGGACCCAGTGGACTGAACGTGCCATCAACAAGTGGTGGTGGCGGTGGCGGTAGTGGCCTCATGTAACAGCGGTGTCCATGGCTAACAATGACTATCATGCGCCCGTAGTGGGGTGGTAGACACGTCTCCTCAGTTTTTTTGCCAATTATACATTGTGAAATGTGTGCTGCCATCACCTCATGTGACGTCATTCTCACTCTCTCCTCCCCCTTTTCCATTTCTCAAGTTCAAAAGCCCACCTGTTGACTGAAGTCCATCTACTTTCTATAGTACATGTGCCTCAAACTACATTCATGATTGCCAGAACCATGAATCTCCATGTCCAAAGTTATGTTGTGTTTGATGTCATATAATGAAAAGAAGGTTGTTTTTTTTTATAACCATGCCATCAAAGGCAACTTATCATTGGACACAGCGCACATTGTTTGAGGCATACATGTTTTAGTGTAAAAAAAAAACAAGCATAAGAAAGTGACTATTGCATGTATGACATTGAAATGTTTTTGACCACGCCCATTCCTTGGGCGACCAATCAAATGTGGTTCGAGTGCCTGCTCTTATCGCTGGTATATACCACTGCAATGTGCAAGTGTAATATTTCATACAAGGAGGGTGTGGCTTCTTGTCACTTGTCCCATTACGATTGAAACAGCATGAACTTAGTAGTCATTTCTTACTCTTGGATAAAGCATAACAAAAAGGCATAAAATGTTTCTGGACAAGAAATGTCCGCAGGTCGGATTGTGCGCTTGGCAACTATACATGAAACTATACTGGCATTGCGTGAAGCTGTGGCACTAACTATATTGTTGTGTAAAGTCACTTTTAGTCCTCGTTATATACATAAAATGTATATGTATACATATATAAGTCTATCTACAATGTACCGGGAACGTAGCACAAGCGTTAGCCCCGTTCATACCCACCGTGATGCCGCGTTAACGTTAACCGGGAACAACCGCGGCATCCAAATCTCAGCCAATTTATTTTTATTACCAGCAAATATAGATTGCATTTTCTTATTTTCAACTGTTCAAATGTGTTGTTACCAGCTAAGCTTATATAAACTCCCTGCCATACTTTTTTGCAAGTTTTACTTGAAAGATAAGATTGCTTAGCGAAACTGGTTCGGAGTAAGTTCAACTAAGAACTCAAACTAAATATTCCAACTAAAAATCAACTAGTATACACTCTACTAAACCTGTACTTTTAACACGGTACATGTATAATTAAAGTGGATATTAGTAAATTCTCCTATAACGCGCATTTGAACATTACGCGTGATGAGTTCCAATGTAATTATTTCTCCACAGCTGTGTAATAATTTAACATTTGTTCTCACTAGGATATCCTTTTGTAGAATAAATACTATACTTGTTTACATTTTTTAATTATAATTAGTTAAAACCAAACGATACGGTGTTCGCGCTGTGTTCCGTTCCCGGTGTGTAGAGTTTCCGAAGAGTGGCTTTGTTTTCAGATATGCCACCGATCGGAGAATTTGGTGTTCGATTTTGTTTCCTTCAACCTTCTTGACGTGTGAAGTTTAAGTGGGAGGGGGAGGGTGGGGTGAGGGTGGTTCTCGTATCGATACGTATATCGATACTCTTCGGCCTCTCTGCCTTTTGCCCGATGCAAATTCGTCGTTTCTCGGATTCAAACGACGAATGCATTTACATTTGTAACGTTTTCGTGTGTTTTACTCTTGAATTTATGTGGTGGGCCACTATTTGGAGGGAACCAAACCCTCGCATTGCTCGTGTTTTATTCGCTCTAAATGTCTGTCTCTCTATCTTTAAACATCTCTCAAAGATCTCAATGAACGCAACCGAAGGAAATTATATCTTGTTGAGGCTTTGCACCCTTCATACGATTGTTGTGATCTACACGAGTCTAGTTTAGTGTTAAAACAAAAACACTTTAACAAATTATCATGGTAAAAATGCGACCGGTGACTGGATTTGGAGTATAGTAAAAGTAAAGGAAGAAAAAATGCTCAGCGCGCCAGTAGGTGGCGCTTAAAGCGCAGAGTGAATATTTTTCCAAATTACAAGAAAGTAGAGAGGGAAAAAATACCAAACGTTGGAAACGGATTATTTTTATATACCGAATCAACGTGTTTTAGTTCAATTCGAGTTGTAGGGGTTGTTTTAGGTGACGTCACTGTAATCGCCGGGGTGCATGATGGGAGGAGTCTGTTTTTTATTGTACAATACAAGCAAAACCGGTGCCAAGCGCAATTTGATGGCGTTTTATTTTTTTACCATAAAAACCGAAACAACTTAGTCATTTTTCTCGTTTAAGAAAACGAGTCGTGTCCCTTATTATTTGTTTGTTTTTGTGCTGTTTTTTTTTCTCACTTTTTCTTTCTAAGTTTGCTGAGCCCAATATCCAAAACAGCGTCACCATGTTAAATCTCAACTCTTTTAGGCCTTAAACAAATCGAAAAACTGCTCAAAGTTATTATTATAGTATACAGAGTTTAATTCAAATCCTGTTGTACAATAATGGAATTTATCATGTTTGAAATTTCTCCTCCAAATTTGTCTGTGTGTAATATTTGAATGTAATGTAAAGTGTCAAAGAAAAAAACCTAAATACGATGACGTCACGCTTATTTTTCAATTAAATGTGCATCGCTTTCTTTGTAAATATTTTTATGCAATGATCTGAGTTTAAAAGAAAAATGCTAATCGGCAAAAAAACATGTTAACAGTGGGACAGAGTGAAAAAATATTTTTCTAATGTTCTTCATTTGTATAGTAGTCAATATACATTGTTGGTGTAACATGTTGGTAAACTGAAAATGTGTTCCATTTTTCTGTTATATAGATTGTTTTTTTTCCACCATCCGTTTGACGTTTTAAATGTCGATATACCCAGTGGTTTTTTCCAGCTCGATAGTCTATAAATATTCTATTATTAAAAAAGAAATCAATTGAATGAATGAATATACTATAGATATTATATATGTAAAGTTGACGAGATGGAAAAACGAAACTCGCATATTTGCATTCTTTTATTGTAAGAAAATAAATGAGGCGTTTTTGAGACCAACTACGATATTTCTGTAAATACAACTTGTTTTATATAATACTATATTATATTATTATTATATTACATATATTATGTAGCGTGTGGTAAAAAAAGATCGTTCACCTTGCGCTCCAACTTTTATTAAAAGATGTCGTGTTACGTTTTAATTAATCGACTTAACAAATGACTTTTGTCGACATTTTACTTTTTCCCGCCCACTTTTACCCCGGTAAGTATCGAGAAAAGACGACCACGCCCCTACCTTAATTACCTTAATGGTCATTATTATCAGTGTCATGTAATCGGGACCGGTTTTACTTTACACTAACTTCAATTGAAATTTTCCAAAGTGCGGACGGTGCCCTTTTATTTGTTTGTTTGTTTGCTTGGGTAACCTTTTTTTTTTCCGGTAAAGAAAAGTATTTTTTATGATGAACAGTGGGTGGTGAAGTCCAGTGTAGGCGATGGTCAACGCCCAGAAGGTCACCAACAGATTTCCCAACAACGCACCCAAAAAAGTAAACTGTTCAAAAAAAAATTAAATTCTACAACTGCTCATTTTCATATTATTTTAGTTTCAAAAACCGTGGAATACATTATACAGTTCAATTCATAACTGTGACATCATAGTGAGAAACGGAGAACCGCCGCCATGTTCGTGATCACAAAAAATGACATTGGTGACGTCACTACTCGAACTTGAGCATCCATCAACAACTGGTATACCGGTATACCTACAAGATGACTTTATTTGAGCATCTGCCGAAGACCTTGACCCTGGGCTAGGTTGTGAAACTAAAACACGACACGTGACCACCGGTCAGTGGTCATCGTCCGCATTTCTACTATCATATAAAATAGCTTTTTCTTTCAGGTTCTGGACGCAAATGCCCATATTGGGCTCGAGCATAATTTACCTTTCGCCCACTAGGCGTCGCTGACCCCGCCCCGCCCACTTACACACACCAGTTCAGGTGACAAACACACGGCCACGCCCCTATGCAAGTTCAACAAATCACGCCATCCTCATGAATAAATGCCAACTGACGCAATCATTACACAATTAATTATCTCTGATAAATGCACATATATTTCATAAAATATACCTACAAATAAAATAATATATCAATTTTCTTACACATGAATCTGATCCTTTAAAATTTTTATTCTATATACTGTACAGTAAAACTTGTCTATATGGTGGAATATCGAACAGTATATGGTATCCAAAAAGTTCTATTCCCACAATAGACAGGTTTCCACCATATAATTTTAGTTATGGAAATTGCATATGACTAACTATTTTCAAGCTGAAATTTATCTTTTCAAATAGTGTTAATATTACATGATTTTAGAAAATTAAACCTTATTGTATATAAAACCCAATTCTAATTATAATTGACCTATTACAAAAATTACCACGTTGCAATTTCGTAAACAAATTTTCCCCCAATTAAAAAAAATGGAAAACTATATACATAGAAGGAAACTTGGTTGGCAATTTGTCCACTGGGATTATTAGCATGTCCAATGAGGGAAGCAACTTCCGTTGCCAGCGGTGCAATGACGTCATCCACCACCGCCCACCACAACGGCAACAGGTATCGTGACGTCACAAACCGGTCATAAAAAAGCCCACAAGCCAGTCTATTTTGGCGCCTTTATGACCACTTCCGGTTTTCGAGAAAAATTTCCATTTTTGCAAAAGCTTGCTTTACCACGGTAATTAGGTTGGGAAAATGGTGGCAACAGCGACAACATCCGGGATCATAGCGGAGACGAGACGATGGTGACGTCATAGCGTCAAATAGCCGCTGTCTTGGCAACACCAAAACAAAATCAATGGGGTGAAAGATAAGAGAGAAAGGAACTGGTGGCGATATAGTAGTTCGTAGTGTATATTGCGCATGCGCCTTGGTCATCAGTCACGACGGCAACACTGACCAAATAAGAGAGCAACAAGAGTGGCAATCAGACAAAAATAATGATCATAATTAGTGATCAAGTGCTTGCATTGCCGGCAAGCCCAACCCAAAAGCGACTCCTTATAAACCAATCGCATCTGCCTTCTTATTACATACCCTCAAAGCTGGTGGCTTCCTTCACCGCAAACTCGCACTTGTCATCCACCTTTTCAACACCCCTCCATTTACAATGTCAACTAATCATTAATACACAAATGAACGCATCATCAAAGCCAATTTCAAATCACGCTTCATTTCCCCCTTTGCCAATACACAAATCTTCAATTAATACTCCACTTAATACTCTAATTATAGAACCAAATAAAAATTCAACATGTGTAATAAAATGAAAATTTTAATTATTTATTAACAATATAAAACCTCAATCTGACTATATAAAACAAAGGTAAATCGATTATATAATTACTGTGACAACATTTCAATTAGTAAATTATTTAATTATTTGAGAAGACTGGAAACCATAAATGTGGTAATATTTTCTACTTTTGTCAATTAATATCAAAATCAAACCAAATTATTATTTCCCTAACAAACAAAAAAATACCGCATTTTGTGATATAAAACGACACTTTTCATTCATAAAAACGTGCAAAACAGCAGTTTTTGTTTGAAATGACAATTTCAATTTCAGGAATTTTTACTATTTTAGTCTAGTAAGTGAAGAGATTTTGAGTAAATAGAGGACAAATTTACGACTTTAATTCAGTAAAAACAGAGTTTTACTCGCTTTTATCTCACGTTTTCAAATTTCAATGGCAACAATTATCGTTTGCATGCATGAAAACGGTGCCGATATGACGTCACATCAGTGATGCACACGTGTGAGAGAAGCGTGTATATCGAGATAAATGTAATTAAATACTGACGAAAAGTGCTTCAGTGTAAACACTGCCTGCTCTGACGTCACTTGGCGGCCATCTTGCATCGACCGCGATCGATACGGGCCAGAGAAACTGGTGCCTTCTACTGTACGCTGCCACTATACTACACTACACTATCAATGAATCGATTTGCGTCATAGTTTTAGGGGTGGTTGCGAGGGGGAGGGGCCTGGGTTGCGTTCAGAAAGGCGCTCTTACGTCTGAGGCCAGCTCTGATGACGTCAGCGGAAGAACCCCCGAGTCTAAAAATAACTTGGCGTGCGACAACCTGTTTCGATCAATAGCGAATAGAGGCCCCAAAGCCCGTTTCTGGCCTTCATTAAGCCCCTCTACAAACTAGTAGCCATTTTTGGAAACCTCACTTCTTTCACTTCTTTACAGGCAAACTTTGTCACTTAACCCTTTCTTCACAAAACAAAACCTACACACCGATACTTACTACAATACATTAGTTACATGATACAAAATTATGTAAACTAAACATACATATCCAGGAATAATTATTCAACTGCATTTATAGCTAAAAATCCGAAAACCACGGAAAATCATATCAAAACTCCATAATTTTTCGTTAATCAATGGAAAATAAAGCTCCACAAGTAGTGAAAAACATCATTAATTTTCGTCTAAATATTAGTTAACTTGTACTGTATTACGATTGGCATCTCCCACAATTATACCAATTTTCTACCTATCCATCCCACATAAATAATTCAATATTTCATTTCTATCCGTCACATTTTCAATTCTGTTTATAAATATATTAAAACTTCATTCTGTAAGTTTTATTGTGATACAAATCCTTACCAATCTCGTAAATAAATTCAGCAATATATTATTAAAGTCACGAGAACAGGCGAATTTCTGATCAAAAGAGTGGCTACAAACAAGCTCCCCCATTGGTGGCTTTCACTGCATTGAGGTGCACTGCTGCCAAAAAGCAGTTAACAGAAGCGCCGTTACTTTTCCCTATAAAAATACTGTATCACCTTTATCATAGCATCATAGCCAGAACAAAATACAGATTGAATAATATCTTTCAGGTCTGTTATTCAATTGAGTTTCAACTACAATTTGGGTTATTAAAGGTTTATCTCGCCAGATCTCAACAAAATTGCTTTCGTAGTTTAAACATCAACCAATCAAAAATCTCAAGATTGTGTATTTGTACATGGGAATAAATAACAATCATATACACAGTTTCAATATTAAGAGTTTTTTTATTAGTAGTTACTGTATTTTTACATAAACATTTCTTTGAGTAATGAATATAAAAAAATTCAGTTTGATGAATACTCCACCTTATTACATACTTCCAATCTTGATTTGTGCTTGGACCATCAGGTTTTCCATACATTCATCATTCAACCACCACTATCACACTTTTAGTCCAACAAAACAAAAACAAGTTGCTGTTTTCAACATCTTTTATTGGTTAAATTGTCTTGATGCATCTTTACAACAGACTGTACAGACTTTATAACATGTAATATATCCTATGTGTATCACATATTCGTCAAATCCATAATACAATATTCTACAAAAGTTCTATAATAAATTATTACACAATAATGTCTACTGCTGTATTTTTCTTTTTTCTTGTGATGTCTGTACAGAATCATTTTCTAGGATGATGGAACCAAATAATTGCTTCTAACTTCTCTTCTTTCAATCCAAGTTTCAATTGTCATCCAAAGTTGCTGATGTAAATTATAATTGTATTCGGCTTGAAAGACTAAGACTAAGAAAATCACATCACGATGATCTGTCCGTGAACATTTCCATCGGTTTGTGAAGGTTTGATATAAATATATCACAAATTTGTGGACACATTTTTAAACAATGTGTTTGAAACAAGTTGTTTAGTTTTAACTAATATCCTCATGTTTTAGTTTGGGTCCTTCGTAAGGGGCACAATCACTCCAAAAGTCACTCGGCGAAGGGATTTGCACCAAGTAAATACCATTGTTCTTTGTCTGCGATTTGTCACATTTTTCAAGAAAATACGAACAATCTCTGCTTCCCACACGGTAAGGAGGCGCAAGAATATCCAGAAAAGCCGTTGCACCTCCAACAGACCTCAATTCGTGGAAATTACCTTCCACAGGCATCAAACAACACGATTCGCAATTTGAATCGATCACCTGCGGCGCCATTTTCATGACCGGAACTATTTTCGCATTCGATTCACTCAAATAATCATCGCTATCCAGCCGTGAGTAGCTTTGCATCATCATTTTGCCGTGTAAAACCTTGATGATGCCGAACATACCTGGATGATCGTGGATTGGGATTCGACAATCCTGTTGAATCACGAAGATGCCCATCGTGAAGAACGGTCCATCGACGATACTGACGTACGTAACGGGCGCTTTGCCCCTCGGAATACGTATACCGCCGCCGCGCCCGGGAACTACTTCTTGCGGCGCCCAAAACAAATTCGAGTTCAGTTTAACGTCCGAAGCAGAAATCTGGCTGGCCAACGATCGCAGTTCGTATAGGTTTTCGTGGAAAGAACCATCGTGCATATTGCTGAACGTTTTCAGCGCCTGCCGCGAAATTCGTTGCACCAAAGGAACCATTTCCGCCGCTGAGAACATGCTGAGAATGGCGCAATTCGCCCGTGTTGCCAGTTCCTGCCAATTCCATCGCCGTTTCCCCTATCTTATTATCAAGCTGCACGTTTTCACATAATAAATACCTTACATTAGCTAAACGTACGTACGACCAGTGTGAATTATCTTTTTAATGTATTATTTTCTGATTTGGTTGTAATGTAGCTTTTCATTCCTGGTCTGTTTTGCGGACCAATGATGATTTTAATTTTCAAAATAAGCTAGATATATTTTGAACAAGGTTTAAACAAATAAACTGTGCTTTTTTCAAAAGAATTTTAATTTGGAAATAAATTAGCATTTAACATACAAAACAAATGTTGGAGTTGAATATTCTAATAGCATCATTTAAGACATATCGGCATCAATCCCATGTTGTCTAGTGGTTAGGATACCTGGCTCTCACCCAGGAGGCCCGGGTTCGATTCCCGGCATGGGAATATGTTTTTTTTATTTTAGTCTTACTTTATAAATTGTTAGTGTTTAGTATAATGAGGGTATCCGTTGTTTTCTTTTTGTTTCGCAATGTGAATATGGAACCTTGCTGGAAGGAACAGTGATTGCAATTTCCACTCTAGGCCAATTGTGCTACTGCCATCTAGCGACAGATTGATCAACCAATGTACTCCAAGGTTGCTTTCGTTGCAATTTTCTTGCTCACGTCGTAGGTTGCGTGCAATAATCACAGTTGCTGCTGTGCTTGACACAAGGGGTGACGTCATCAAATATTGCAATGCATTTCGTTCTCTGAAAGAAAGTTGCGAATCTGTAATCTTGTGTACGATTATTTACAACGGTTGTCTCACTTCGATGAATGAACGGTACGTTTGTACTCCTCTTATACCTTTCTGCATTCTGTCTTAACTAATTAAATATTTCTGTTTTAATAGGAGTTTTAACGCGTGAGATATTACTTACATTCGCATTATGAGTTGGTACGTAAAATATAATCCGTTAAAATAAAATTAAATTAATGAAGTTTAAAAACAATTGGGAACATGAATTTGAAATTCATAACGATAAATTGATACACAGGAATCCCAAGAAAAGGATTTCTTTACCGAAGCAAAATGTCAACCCAGCTTTCACAACAGTTGCAGTCAGTATTAACAACTAAGATATAAATTAAGCAATATTAATTAATTGAAATAAAAATGATCATATATACGTATACACTCTTGATAAATTCAAATTTATTATGTTATATATTTTACCATTATAATTTTATAGGACGAATCAGAATTGGAAAAATACGTGAATCAATTGAATACGTAAGATTCCTATATAACTTGACATATATAGTGCATGTATATGAATGGAAATAGAAATACCCAAGGAAATACTAAAACTAATTCATTTTGTAGATTTGGTGAATGTGCAAAGAAATTACATAAAGATGCCAAAAAATACACAGAGTATGTTTATGGTAAATTCACAATTTACGCAATGGCAACTACATACGAGGGCTGTCCAAAAAGTATCCGACTTTATTTTATTTCTCAGAAAGTAATTACAAATTAATCGTGAAACTTGG
>JAQIWR010000353.1:0-22416 GCA_034695945.1 Glomeris hexasticha
CCCCCCCCCCCCCCCCAAATGGAAAATGGAAAACCCGGATGAATTGAGGCAGTGGTATTGTGGTCGTGGTCAACCGAATCACATTGTCAGGGAAATGTATGCATTTTGGGTTGAAGGGAATTAATCTGTTAGACATCTTTCATCTCGAACAAGGAGTAAATATGACATAAAACCAAAATGATGATGTTATATTGTGCAGTAGCTGTTACCAAGCCATCACCTTATCTCTGTTTTGTTGATCATTAACCTATATCTTGTCTAATAATTGTTTGGTTATATTTAAACAAACACGTGTTCAAGTGGGAGGGGTGGTGATTAAGGATACGTGTATGTGCAGCAGCTGTTTAGGGGATAAAATTGGGCTGCAATTTTCCCGACTAGGATCAAATGATCGTAAAACGCACAAGCTACATAAATAATTAATATTATCAGGATCATGGAAAAATATTAATGTAGGCAGGGTATTAATCTACATCATGCACTTGATTCAAGAGGTGCAATAAAACCAGGTGGGATTTTCATCAGTTGCCTAGTTGTGTTTAAAACCATGAATCCATCTGGCATGGCACTTGAAGGGGATTAAACTTAGTACTTAGTTGTGCACAACAATGGCTGATAAGATTAATGTAGGCATGTGCAAGGAACAGAAGTGTTCAGAGAATGTTTTTCCTACTGGTGCATGGCAATAGAAATACAGTAGAGTGAGTAAATTAAGGCAGGGAAGCCTCAGTTTGAATCACTTCATTATCGAGTGATGATTTGGATTAGTAGAATGACTTCATTTATAGAAAGCAAGATTCTCCTATGTATGCGAGTTATGAGGCCATGTTGTCTTTTTGAAATCGTAATTGATCATGTAGGCAGCAATTCCATATTTGATAACCATTTGCTATTTTTTTCTCAATGAATGACATGTGTTGTTGCCCCTGCAAAATGCATTTTGAAAATGTTACAAAAATGTTACAAAATTGAAATATTTCATGATGTTAAAAACATTTCAAATAAAGTTATGTAATAATGACAGGTATAATATATGGTGATGAAATGGTATGTTAAAAATTTAAAAAATAATTAAACATTACAGATGTTAAATAATACGAGGTTCTGTTTGTACCAATTAATGGGTTTTCAGATGAAGTAGAAAAATTACCTGTATGTTCGGTACTATTTTAAAGCTAACTTATATCCGTTGAATGTTTTCAAAATCTTGAAATATACAGTAAAATTAAAAATTGACTGATTTCAAGTGCCTTACTATTGGCTGAAATACAAAAGAAAAATGGCGTCCATGTTGTGGATATCTAGTATCTAGGCAGCAGCCAATAGGGTTGCAGGATTATCCCCATTACGGCCTCTATGTTATATTTCATTAAACATGTGACGTATTACGATTTAATTTAGGTGTTTTTCTGTGTGGTACTGTGTTGTATAGGGATTGGAGGATTAAGACCACTGAGATTTGTAATTTTAGGTGGTTGGGTCAGCGGCTGTGGCAATAGAGTGTGTGTGTGTGTGGAGCAAGTGGCAAAAGCGGGGACAAAGAGGGGTGGCATGAAGGGACGGGTACAATATGGGATCTAGAGAAGACAGAGAGTATGGGTTGTTTCAATTGGCTCACCCGTGACCGCGATCACCATCCATCAAGGGTGTGGAAAACGCGTCTGTCGCTGCCATCTTTTCAATTTCGATGACCGACACACGTAATTACCATTACCGACCCTGGTTTTTATTACCGTTTTATAGAATGGATCGAGAACGCCTGCTTTGTTTGCAGGCTGCACAATAAATTATTGATGTTACAAGCGCTGGTGCCCTCTGGTGGCAGCCTGTGGCGTTTTCGATAGATGAATTTCTTTCTTTCTCTCCACTTATTTTCTTTCTTTTTTTGCTTGTTCAATGGACACAAAGCTCGGTGTGTTTTCCTAGTGCTCAGAGGATGTGCTCCTATAAAGAGGCTTTAAAAGAGAATGTTATCGTTGGGCTTCATCGAGCTGAAACTGTTGAGACGAGATTGCTAAAATCATGCAGGCAATGGAAACACTTCATTGGATGGGGCCTTTCATTAATTACGTATATGAGGTGCCACGTTATTTAAGGAGTTTCTTGTAAAAGCAGGTTTCATTCTTTCATTCGTGAAAAATAAATGTTGCTGCAATAGGGAAATAATAAAAGCACAAAGTGCATTTCACAGTCTACGAAAAGTTTGAAGATAATATTACTATTGCTCTGTATTTCCTTATACCTATATAATAAATAATTTGGTATTTTGAATAATTCAGTCTTCACCTTTTTAAATTTTTATCTGCATGTGAATGAATATTCAATGCTGTATTTCGAATATGAATGGGCAACTTGAAACATATAGGAATAACATAAAATGTAGACATTTGCATAATATACTATTTTATATTAAAGTTCTTCAACGTTATTTTTTTAAACTTCGGATGTGTGTTTTTTTCCCTAAAGGAAGGATGCAACTGAAAGTATCCGCAGTATAATTGAAACTTGTAATAAAATCAGCTTGAACTGGGGCTAGTCGAAATTGCCTGTGGAAACGAGGCAAAAGTAAGGAGATACGACTATGGCACGCCTGCCAGGACTTATCCGTGCAAATCGGATTACGGTCTGCTATTTAATCCGCTTCACTCCGAGTGGTCCTAGGGTCATCGCTTGGAAAATGTCCCAAGAGAGTGCGAGTTAGCGAAATGCCATATACTAGACCACTACTGAGAGTCTAACTAAAATGGCCACCTAACCAAACTCGATTTCTGACAAGGAATAAAAAGTAACGACCTGTTTGTTCAAGGGTTCTTGGCGATAGGCATGTTGGAGAAAGGCAGGAAATTGCAGCCAATAATGATGTTATACGAACCCTATAGGCTACAGTAATAATCGCACAAAGTCATCTTTTAGTGTGAATTTCAGTTTAGCAGAAATCACATTTCCTGTAGCGCAGATCGAGGAAATGATTGTTCAGAAGAAGTGCAGTTTCTCTATATATAGTACTTCATTACTATGGCACCAAGTGTTGTGCATGTGACTCACTTGGGAAATGTATAAAAATCTAAAAGCCTAATAAGAAATTGGGAATTTTAAATTAGGGAGTATACAAATAAAATGGAGTTTGAAATACTGGGTGGATAAAAAGTATGAGCAGCATCAAATAACTTTTGTGAGAATGAGAATATTGGAAGGTTTTGTAAAGGGAAAATCTGAATACCATGATAATAATTAATAGATTCTGGATTTAGTTCCTTTTTTCTTACAATAATCTGTTTAATAATTCACTATTTAGAGATTTTTGTAAAATTAGTGAATGGTGGTGATATATACTAGTGAAAATCGGTGATTTTCGTTTCTCCTGACTTTCTTATGATTTTTTTTCTCAAATAAAATATTAATTACTATGATATGACAGTTATTTTCCGGAGCCATCATGAATCGGATGCGGATTGTGGACGATGTAAACATGTCAGGAAGTCGGATCAGAGTGATAAGCCTCGTGGTTTGCCATAGATCATCCGGACAGGGATGGTGCATGGTTTTTTGTATTTGTGTGTCGATTTTTTTCTTGAACGTTTGCAACACGGCTCTGATTTCACGAATGCTTCTTTTTGCGATGATTAATTATCGCATCAACGGCTGACATTGTGTATAGGGAAGACGAGAAAAATGATCGAGGTCAAGCGTCGTTAGCCGCCAGATGGCGTTCTCACTTCAAGATGGCGTTCGTTTCAAGATGACGTCACTTGCTAAATATATTATAGGAAGGATATTGTTGTTGCCAATTCGGAATGTAACACTTCATAAACTTCTGTGGCAACTTTCGCACACAATAAAGTAATGTGTCTGTCTTATGAACTGAATAGTTAGGAGGAGCAACAATAGCCCAACTCCCATATTATTTCCACCTAACTATTAAGCTTATTTTTGGTACTATTGTGAGTAATCTCCATATAAAAATTATGAAATTTTGAAACCACATGCATGATGTTATGTGGTAAGTTGTACCATAATTCAACATTGGGGAGTGGGAAGATGCAAAGGGCCCATTGTTTGCAAACTGTCCCTGGACGTTGGTCACGATTTCAATGGAATTAATTCACTAACAACCCTCCATGCTTTTGTGGAGATTTGCGAATGGCGTTCGTTCGTTATCATAAATCAAGCTTGCAATATAATCCAATCAGCAACGTATACACTTTGAATGCAAGTGTCTTTTGTTTGACTTGTATCCATCCACTGCTAATGCCTACCTACTATAAGTACTTCTGTTGCTTTCATTTATACAATAACTAATGAACTGAGTTGCACGTCTGTTTGTCGTGTGCATGGCTTAATAAAGTCGTTTCGTTACTGTAAATATTGGATCAGATTTTTAGATGTTTAATATTCGCAGACTGCCAGCTTTTGTTGGTGCAATTAAATTGCTGCTATGTAATAAGCCTAACGTGGTTGCACTTGGCGTGTGACGTCATTCAATAATTGTGTTTCCGGCTCGTGTCTCCTCATTGCCAACAACCTCGTTTCAAGTGCTAATAAGATTGCCTCGCTTCTTCATCCTTTTTTTTGCTTCTTTCTTTTTTCCCCCCATCATATACCAACCAAAATCCCCCTACTCACATGTTGACGTTATGCACTATAAATGTAAACGTAATTCTATAATAATGGATATATATTTAGAATATTTCTAAGCTTAACGATGTAGTTTGTAATAATGAATGATGCTTGAGTAAAGCCATATATACAGTGCACTCTCCTTATAGCAGAAACTTAGAAATTGAGAAGTGTGGAAGTGAGTGAATCAATATGGAGCGCATGTCGTTAATGATATTACAGATCACAACGGAGAAAAGTTTTTGCGTCTTGTTTCCATATGATCGTATATAGACCGCATACATGCATGTCATGAACGCTTGATTGCGTATCCAAGACATTATATAATGTCACTTATTGGAGCCAAAAAATGCAGCATCTCTGTTTCTTGCAACGTCATTTGCGCAAACCGCCAACTCTTGATGGATGAAAGTGAAATCTTCCCTCTATTTTGCTTGTATACACAATCAGCATTTTTTACTTTTTTCATTTTGTCGATCTTCTTTTAACATTTTTCAGATGCTTTTTGATTCTTTTGCAAAGTGTGCCAATAGTGAAAACATTTTGTACGCGGCCACAAATTGGCAGTTTGATTTTTTACATGAGACATATGTCTGAAAAATGAGATCTAGCTGTTACTGAATGTAGAAAAGAAGGGATTTTAGTCATGTTAGGTTGCAAAATATCTGATGTATCATACGGAGAAACAAATTTCACTGAAAGCCTGCGAAATGATTCAAAGGAAATGCGAATTAATAATTTTATTATAACACTGATCACTCATGGTCAACCAAAATTGGAGTTCAGTAAAAACTTACACTGTAGAAGTCAGAACTTATTTTACATGATATCTGGAAATACTAAATGGAGACTGTTTAGTGCCTTATTGTTACATAGAGTGTATTTTGTAGGGGTTCCCATTTCTCAAGGGAAAACAATCAATGTGTTAATTAATTGCCACTATATTTACAAGAATGACACCATTGATTTAACTTACCCACCTCTCCCACATTCCCCTCTCTTGCATTTACTTTATACTCTTGGATCAATTGGTTTGGAGTGATTGCCGCAACGCGCGGTTCTCCATATTCGAGCAGGGATCATTACCATTTTATGTTAAGAGCGTTTTGAGATTTCGGACTAGCAATCGATGTGGCGAGCACTCCAACACCATCGTCGTCAGTCGTGACCATTTTCGGTATGCAAATTAAACACCAGGTGGTCCGAATTGATTGCATGCGTCTCCCCCCTCCCCCACTTTTCTCCGAAATTTCCATCAGGTTTTCTTTTTCCTTTTGTTACGTTTTCTATTTCTTTTGCTTTCGGCTGAAATCCGAGCCGCCATTGAAGTCCTTCTGCATGCACTTGCTTATCAATTTGAGTTTAGTTCTTTGATACTCTCGAGTTTGCATGTAAAAGGGAAACCTGATGACGGCCTGAATTCGCAAGACGAGATTGAAAAGAGAGAGTACATTTCATTTTCAATTTCTGATTTCAGCATGTAACAGTGTTATTACAGTGTATAGGAATTAAATACCACCTTGCTCACAAATAAATCCTTCAGACTGTAATGCAGTTGATTATTTGAGCTGCAAAATGTTTGCAAGTTATTCGAATATGTTGTCCAATATCATGTATTGCAAGATTAGATCTATTGAAACCAGATATTTCAACTTGCAGGATAAATGACAATATTTTACCATTTGATGGAGCTGTACGTCTATATCGGATGAAACCGTTGCTATCCACAACTTTCTGACATCTAATACCAGATGGCACTGCATGCAAAAATCAGGAATTGGGAATTTATTGTTCAAAGATTTGAAATAGTCTCTTTGTCCTGTGCTTTCTTAACAGAAAATCAGCATTTGAATTATTGTGGGGGTGTACATTTGCATGGCATTTGTTATGAGGAGCCTACTTTTTTGTGGTTGTTGTCAAGAGGTTTCACATGGGGTGTACAGTGTGCATGCAGTTGGCCAAGTTGCCTCTCGAGTTGAGCGTATGAAAGTGCAGGGGGCAGCCTGAAGAGGTTCCATGCACTCACAGTCTGCCATTACCAGCCATTACTTGCAGCATGAGCAATGCACCATGTAATGTCAACATTGCATAGCGACGTAACACCACGTGCCTCATGCATGGGGTACAAGTACTATACTGCCAAGTGCTGTCCCCTATTCTGGACTTAATGTTAAACCCGACAAGTTGGATACAATACCTTATATTATAATCAGAAAATCTCATGCAATTGACAGATTTATGGTGTCTTTATGCTACAAATGAATGAGACATTGTTAATTTGCCATACCGCATTTGTGATACATGTCGTAATTTGATATTAGTTGTGATTTAAAATTGACGTGATTGAATCTCGTTCAGATCAATTTACCTGATGCAAGTAAAAATTTATGAAATGGGAATTTAAAAAATTCTAACGAAAAATCGCTGAATGCGAGTATCATTACATTACATCAACTCGTGGAATTTAATGAAACCCGAATCTGCAACAGATTGGATTTTTCATATAAAGAATTAAAAAAATGGAGAGGGGGAAAATGGTTGTCAAATTTCTCTTGGGTTGGGAAAACGCGGAAATTGCTTATGGGGCTGAGTGTAAGTGAAAATCTGAGCAGAAAGTTTGCAGCAATGGGGCCACATGTATCAATGTGCATGGCGTTTCCGGCTCTTGCTTGAAGTGTTGCACCGTTTTTCAATGGTACCCCAAACTAGTTGCCAAAACTTGTTTCCTGCTGTCTATGAATCGATGAAACGATTGAGCAGCATTTTGGCAGGACTTTAACGAACAGGTAGAGATATGTTTGTTAGAAATTCTGCATGCTTCCGACGGTTTCTTGGATGGTTGCTATAGTGACTTTTTTGGAAGATATTTTCAATTTATTTTCTAGCTGTGAGATTCCCTTTGTGAGAATTGCACAATCATCGAATGATGCTCTGTGGGTACGTGTGTGAAACCCTGTCCCCTATTTGCTTTGGACCCAATCCATCCCATTGCTCCGTGTTTGAACTTCGCTGCAATGTCTTCTCTCATGGGATGGACAATGGTTCATATTGGACGCTTTTGTTAATGCCAACCACCACCCAGCCAGGGACCGTTGTGGTTTTCCGCCTAATTTCTATAAAGTAACTTAGGTGGATTATCACCAAGTCGTGATTTTGTTTGTAAAAGGGGCCACTACCACCAAGTCGTACACTTTTCAACCATTGACTGAACTACCAGCTGGTGGTAGTGGCCCCTTTCTAGCAGGGGGATGAGGGTTCCCAGTAATGGGAGATTTAATTTACATCCGTGTTGAAAAACCTATGGTAACAGGGACGTAAATAACGAATTGTCCCTGTTGAAAAACGTGTGGGAGCAACTACGTAATTAACGAATTGTCCCTGTTGAGCACAAATTGCGGCGCTTCAAGGAAATGATTCACAGTGAAGAGATTTTTATCTTTTAGTTTATAAGGAAGGAAGGAAAATCTCCGTCTCCACGGACGGAGATTTGCTCTTTTTCTTTATAAGGAAATGCCACATAGCTTATTTCTATAGAGGTATACTGTAAATTCACCTCCAATAAGAGTATTGTTTTCCTCTAATAAAGTAAGAAATTGAACTAAAATTTGACGATAGACAGGAATTTCAAAAAATATAAAAATTCATTTCATACAATTTGTCTATGACCCATTATGAGTTATAAAATGTGAATAATTAGTTCAATGGCTTTGAACGACCCAAAATTAGAATGCACAAAAGGTTCTCAATGAAATGTTTCTTATGCAACATTTAATATCAGAGTGTTGGAAAATTATTGGAAAGGTCGACCCTGTAAGGATCTCGATGGAAAACGGAACAATAGGCTAATTTCATATTGTTGTTTGAGCACATATAATTTCATCCTGCACCACAAACTGCTAAATACAAAGCCCGGAATTGGCAAATGAGGTGACAAGATAAACGTCTACTAGAAATGTCGATCGTTGCGATCTTAATCTGGAACTGGAACACATGCATTGTTTAATTTGATTTAGTGTTTGCAACCTTGGAGATCACGCACTCCGATTGCAACCCTTCACAACTCTATACACTGCTATTAGCCATATCACAATATTCAGATCATAGCCTCATATCCATAAGATCTGATGTAAAAATCACAAATTCAACTGCTGCATATACATATTGCGTTTGACAAACGTATATAAAACATAATTTTATACACATAACTCTTCAGTATTGTGCACATCATTGATCTCGATATAGCAATATACTGTGCACACAAACAGACTCCTGGCTTACACTGTAAATGAAATCGAAATAATTATGTTTTGCATGCATGAATGCAATGTTTCTTGTTGCAAAACTTTTAATTAATGACATCAATAAAAAACTACATTATGTGGCATGACTTATAAAATTTGAACGAGGTCGTGAAATCTTCCATCTTGAAATCAGCAAAACAGTAAAGGTATAAGTTAAAACAAAAATGAGGGGCGTTGTTGCAAATCAAGTGTCAGCGCTTATGCATGTTAATGATTCTCCATCAGTGATGACCATAAAACAAAGAACTTAGAAACGAAGTAACACCGATTTCGTCCTTGATCTCATTATGTCGCTCATAAAATAATGTTTTTCAATCTAATGCATAACTTTTGGGAGCATCATAAATAATACATAAACATACGTATTAGGCTTCATTGCAATTTATGGGATGTACACCATCATTAATTGTAATCAAAACGCTAAATTGAAAGGAAATAAGCCCTATAATGAATTAACACTATGCACGAAAATTAAACATAAGAGTGCAGGAAATATTCAATTGAAAAACTTCAGTTGTATGACACTAATTTAATATTTCACAGAAATTTGTTAAATACATATAACATGAATAATTTAGAAACACATATATCAAACTTACAATCCCCAAACAAATAGGAATAAAAGTGGAACAAGTTAAGTAGGTCTATAGTGAAACCTCAATTTTCCAGGCACTTTAAAATATACCTTTCATTCGAGAAATGGCCATAAAATTTAAAGTTTACATGCATGCATAATGCAAGTATAATTCAAGGTTCTTCTAGAGAACAAGTTTTTGGATCAGTTAACGAGTTGTGTAATTATTTAATGTATTTAAAAGCTACATTTCGAAGAATTCTACGAAAAAACAAATTATGCTATTGTTGGGCTATACATACAAAACAATATCAAAAATGCTTTTAATCAGGTATGTGGATTGCCTGAATTTCTTTCAGAAATACTGACAGAAACACCGTAAATAAGAATTGCAAATTTATATTATATACATTGAACTATTTATATTTAATCATGCAAAATATTACATAGGGGCTACATCGAGATGTCTACTGCATTCAAGGCATAATATCACATCACATTTTCCTTAATACATTGAAAGCTAATTACAAACAAACTTCATATATTTTTTCTATGCATCTCCAAAATGTAATAACAATACATGTACTTAGTAAAATAAAATTGTTACCAATCTACATAGCAAAAACATGAATAGAAATTAGAAAATTTCATTGCTAAAGACAAAACTTTCAAACGAAACATGCTTTAAATGTTAATTATTGATTTGAAGGTTCGTCTTTACAGCTATCATAAATCTTATATGATTTGCCCTCTCTTTTATTATACTGTAGAATTCCTGCAAGCCATTTTTCTCAAGTTTCATGATAATCTATAATCACAAACTATAGGGGAGCGTTCATAAAGTAGGTCACTTCATTGAATGTTATTCCTCTTTTCCCGCTATCAAAACCAGATACCAAATTAGGAACCGCGAAAGTGCGTGTCTAACAGCTGTCCAAAGATTTAAAAAATGTTTAACACGTGATGAAGATCTACTGTTAACGTTCTCAGGGTTACGGACCAATTTCCCCTTTTGAGACACGTAGCACTCATTGGTGTTTTTCCTTTTTCTTCCCCACCCCCTCAACATCATTACAGGTGTTCAAAAATCCGTATGTTTACTCCTCACAGATGTGGGCCATCCCCTTGTGATGCCATCATAACGCACACCTTTCTTCCACAACCCCAGGGTCATGATGCTCCTCCTTTCCATAGCCAACAACTCTTCTTCATTTCTTTCTTTTGCAAAAAAATTATCTGCTCCTCCTCTTCTTGCCCATGAAGGGATCATCTTCATTGGTTTTCAACCCTGCAAACTCCTATAAAAGACGGTTGTGAACCCTCAAGTACCATGCATACACAGCCATCTCGATTGTAAGCTTGTCTGCTAAATTACAGAGTAAAATGAAGATGACTGGCACCACCGTCCTGGTACGTGAAAACCAAACTACTTATTACAATGAAATAAGTGTCGTTCGTTTGATTATAGTATGACTAGGCTTAAAAAGTCAATTATAATGTTTGATGCCCTAAGAAATAACTAATTTTAAATAACCATTCATCCATTTTTGATAGTAACATATGCACAGTTTGTTCATTTAAGCTGAAAATACGTACAATACAATGGTTTTATATTTATATTGCGTTGCATAAATTATTGGTATGTAGGCAACTGTGCATTGTTGTTTATAATTATAACTGCAATTAAAAATGGCATTGTGCACATTGTTCTAAATTTCCTGTGCAATCTAGGTCTAGATTCGGCGGCAGTTTATTGCAATGTATCACAATCTCCCTGGAGGTGTAACCGTCTATTTTCTACGTAAAATGCCAATTTTTACATGTTTGCAACACAGCAACAAATTCGAATTCTTGGCAACCACAAATTGGGAATGTGGGAAAATATATTTGGGAAAAGTTTCTCGTTGCATGTCTGCATATAATCGGCTAAGAGTTACCAACAGCTATAGTGCAGAAAAAGAAATGTTCCCACAACGATATTAATCTTGTGAAATTATGAACGCATGCTTTCGCCATTTGGATGAAACATCCTGTTGACATTAAGGGTGAAGGCGAACGTCATTCTAAATGATGAAAAAACAGAAATGATCATCATGCAACCTCGGAAAGTTGTTAACAGCATTGTTCCTTTTTCTCCTTTTTTTATCTTCTTGTTTGTGATATGCAGGTAATGGTGGCAGCAATTGTTGCTACACTTGGCCCAGTGCACCCTGCAGGAGTTGGTTTCCGAGCCCCTTACGGAAGCCAGGCCGTGCAGAGCAGCCAACATCATGTCCAAAACCCAGATGGTTCCTACGACTTCGCGTACAATACCGGTGAAGGAGCCTTCCGGTCAGAAAAGAAGACCGGTAATCTTGTATCTGGTCAGTATGGTAGTCAAGGACCAGATGGCACTTTCGTGAACGTCCAGTACCAAGCACCAAGCACAGGACGAGATACGTATTCTGCAAGTCAAGGCTATCAAGGTTACCGAAGCAGTGAGAAAGCATTTGCAGGCAGAGGGTATTCAGCCCCAGTTCAACCCAAACCTTACACAGCACCAGCTCAACCTAAGGCTTACCCAGGTTCAACATACCAGCAACAATCCCAAGCTCAATTGAGGGGAAAAGCTTACGTCGGAGGAGGATCTTCTGGACCGATCACTCCAGCAGGCACATCCCTTGCCGGTTCAGGAAGATCTGTGGTTGGATCCCTTGGTTATTCCCAACCCGGTGGAGCAGCAGGGCCTTTTGGACAAGGTGTTCAAGGACCTGGGGGGTTCAGCTATTCCTTCACTTCGGGCCATAGCGGTGCCCCAGCAACTGCAGGAGGTTACGCTTACAAACATGGAGCACCGGCAACTGCAGGAAGTTACGCTTACAAGCAAGGAGCTGCAGCATCAGCTTACAGAGGAGAGCAAGTTGTGCCCAATTTCAGATTGGGTCCTGATGGGTCCTACGATTTCGATTACCAAACCAGTCAGCAGTATAGGGCTGAAAGTCGAGGAAGAGATGGAAGTGTGCGTGGACAGTTTGGTCACGCATCACCCGATGGAGTTCGTAGAAACTACGCCTTTACATCAGGTTATGGAGGTTTCCAGGTAAAACACATTGTCAACGAGAAATGTAATGAAAATGATCTATGCAAACTAAGCAATCATTTGCTGCAACAAACTGGTTCTGACTTTTGAGTACAAAACAGCAGAGATTCAAGTCAGCTGTTTTGCTCTTGACAGACAACTGTTTTAGTAGTATTCACTCATTTGGTATAAATTCAATCTATAATTACACTGTTATATTATATTATATTTGAAATTCTGCATTTCAAACAGGTAACCGGAGACGATTTGCCCAGACAACCTGAAGTGCCACGACAAGCCTACGGTGTCGGTTCCGGGTACCGTAGACACGATGACTACAGCGGATATCGAGGTTACGGAAGATATCCCGAAGATGAATCCCCTAAACCATTCGCATTCAGCTACAATGCCGGTGACCATGGCAGATCGGAGGTTCAAGATGCTCAAGGTGTGGTTCAGGGCAAGTACACGGTGAACGCTGCTGATGGAACCCTCAAGGAAGTCAGCTACAGGGCAGATGACACTGGCTTTTCTATCACTGATGAAAAGACAGTAGGAGGTGTTCGAGCTCCTGTTCCAGCTCAACAAAGCAAATACACTTACAGCGGAACAGGAGGAGCCAAAGCGGGAAAATCAGCATACGCATACACCGGACCAACTGCCTGGAATTGATCTCTAAATCGTTTTGTTAAAAATACCTTCCCAGAAACTAATATGCACGTAATTCGAGAATTATGTTCACTTTAATATCCGGCATATGGGTTAGTCACGTTTTAATAAATTCGCCTTGTTTTCAATTCATATCTGAAATACTAGCTGGCATTGTTTATTAATCGAACCTGGCCAATATTTAGGCACAACATAAATCATCCATGTCAACAGAAGGAGATTTTGATTCATGTCAGTTGAATATTCCTTCTGTGTGTAGGAGTGGGTATATTCTGATCTGAAGATAATGGTATCAGAAAGACATCACGCATGATTGGTATTAGCATACAGTATACTTGTCCAGTTCTCGTTCATAATTTGTCATTGCTTATCATGTTTCGTTTTAGTTGTAACGTTTTTATCAAGATATTCCCCATGTAATCCATAATTGCTTCAATTGTCCATGTAGGCAATCAATAAAGTGTTTGTCGTGCACCTCACTCACATCTTGCTCCTTGTCTGCTCCACAAACAAGTTAAATTACCATATGAACTACACGCTAATTTCAACTAACAAGCCAGTAAATCACTTCCAGTTATTACTAACTGTCCTGCCCTGCATGGCATTGGATTGCACAATTACTAGGTTAGGTGGGTGGATGGTGATAAGGCAGAAATGCGAATGGCTGTAAGTGGTTTACCGAAAAGCCAGTTGAATTTAAACAGCATTCTCACGCAATCCCACATAGTCGGAAAAATGCTAGCAATTAGGCAATAAGAAAATAGAATAAATTACGTACAACATGGGGAATGAACTTCAAGGCATTCGTAGTTAAATATTACATCGAGTTTACATTTTGAACCATGCAAACATATGAAAATATATTATCTCCCAACTATAGCTTTCCAGAAAACTATTAATATTGATTTAGGACATGCGTATGCATTAATAATGTATTTCCCTCGGTAACCTTCCCCAATTAAAAAATCCATGAACAAATAAATGACAGGCTTTGTAACATTTTAATGCATTAGCATTAGATCGACGTCGTATCATAAAGAATTTAAACCTGTTCTTCAGCGCTACATAAATGAGTATAGGAAAAACTAGCATGCGATTGCAACTTATTATATACTATTCTTGTTTATTCTCTAAATAGTGGTTGATTTAAAGTTCAAATATTACGTTGTCCTCAAACAAATGTCACAATACTGTCAAAAAATGTCATTCTTAAATTCCTCATAAACGGCTTCTGAAAGAATACCCATTCTAGAATATTTTTTTAACAAATCTGCTAAACAACCATCATGAAACTGCATAAACATCTTTTATTGCATCAAAAATATAACATCTGAAACATAAGAATAATGGAGCACAAGTATGATCTGTAATTGAAATGTCTACAATGTAGCACCAAGAGTGGTACAAGTATATACAATTTTTGCAAAACGTGCAACAATTATTATAATCGCAGATTGTGAATCGATTCGAAAAAATAAAACTTTATTTCCACACACAATAGCAATAAATTTATTTTGTATACATTTACGAGCGTGTGTTGTACGCAAGATTGTACTCTGATATTTCATACTGTTGTGATGGAGGAGGCAAAGGTGCATTTCTTGTTGGGTAGAAACTTCTGCTGACGATTGGTTGAAAAGGAGAAGGAGTGGGTGGAATGGGTCGAAGAGGATAAGTAAGAGGAGGAGGAATTGGTCTTCTCTGCGTAAGTGGTGATGATGATTGTACAGTTGGAAGATAGTTGGAAGATCTGACATTTGGATCGCTGGATATCACAAAGCCAGCAGATCCTCCAGAATAAGCAAATCCAACACTTTCCCCATCTCTTGCCGTGTAACCGTAATTTCCCAAAACAGAAGTGGCATCAGCAGAACGGTCCTCCATCAGGTAATGGCCATCGGAAGCTGTGTAAGACACTTGAACGTTCCCCACTGGGTCCCTCGAGTAATAATTGGATTGGCCGGAAGCAAATCCGAATAAAATGACCATTGCTGGAATCAGCTGTCATGGTAACAGCAATAAAAAAATATTAACAACTGTCGGATAGAAAAACAGCAACGACATAAAGCATACTCTGCAGGAATTCATGCATGCAATATATAAAATGCAGTGTTTGCATTCTGTCACAAGAGGGCAACATCATTCGAAGAAATAGAAATCAGTACAAAATATAAACTATTTTAATAGATTTCGAATTAAATGATATCATTTCTAATTATCAAAAATTCCCTATAAGATGTTTATCTAAATTCTCTTGAATGTCAGTCTGTTTAGTCCAAAGTTGAAACTTTTTAAATAATGTATGGCTAGAAAAAGATTTTTCAGTTTTGCCGTGCTGAATCCTAACACAAAATAAATTTATATAAAACGGAACTAAGTAAAATCAAAAGTGTGTGAAGTAGTAAGATTTAGAGCAGAAAATATACGAGAAAACATCATTTTTCTAAAGTTTAAATTCTTTCATTTTCAAGTTGGGCACAAATAAAAATCCTCAATGATATTTTGCTTAGCTTTAAGTTGAATATTAACATAGAATTTCTTATAGGATATTAAACGGTAAATATGATAAAAAAACGTTAATGTAAAGAAATATACTAACCGAATTGATGGCAATCATTTTATGACTGTGTTGCTGAAGAAACTTAGAGAAGAAACAGCACTCCAACAAGAACTGTGGGGCAACTGAAAGAGTGTGTGCTCGATGTGAATATATATGTGACACATACTAGAATAATCACCAAGGTGAATGGCAAACAAGATTTGGAACCAATCAACACAGGATCTAAATTAAAGAAGCTGATGTACCGACACAACGGTCATCCACATTCCTCCAGCTGCCACAAACTAACAACTAACAAACAACCTTCCTTCCTTTTTCTCAAGGTAAATAAACAATTTATCCGTGAATTAAACCATCTTCCCATATTTTATAGCATCAGAAAACTAGATCACAGACAACTAAAAAATATCAACCTCAGAAACGTGTTTTGGACAGTTTACACCAATGATTAAAAAAAATGGCTGAAAAACGGCATCGAGGACCACGTGAGGCCAATTACAAAAAAGTTGTCTGGTGGACAGGCAAAACACAGCAACAAAAGTGGGTCTAAACCGCACATTTTCCTCCTTTCAAGATACACGAGAAAAGCATTTGAAAGCATTACCTTTTCTTTTAGTAGGGAAAATGATAATCTACACAAAAAACCTTTTCAAAAAATAGTTGCATCAGATGTTTTTGTGCTTTTGTTGTTAAGTTCACCGACATTTCGTGCGAACATATCCTTTCTACATACAGATCCTATCACGTGACCTTCAAATTCCCAATAAAAATGGCAAGAGTTGATAATGAAAAGTCTATAAACATGATCAAGGAGTAGTATACGAGGGTCACCATGCAGTTAAAATGTGAAATGTGCGAGTTTGAAATTTTCACCTTAAGTTTTCACCTACTGTATGTGTCCTTCAATAGACGAATGAAAAATTAGCTCACGGTCTTCGGGAAGTCCCTTGTGAAGCTCATTCTGACATTTATGCATTTCTCATCGCAACAAATTTTACCGAATCCGGCAATAAATATGCTAGGTAGGTTAAAATTAGTAAGAAATAGTAGAAGTTTACTATCAGCCATTTAAGAATGTTCTTTAGCATATTGTCAAATAATTCAGATTATTATTTCGGACATGAGGGTGCAGGTTATATCCACAACAATTTAGATTGTATATTTTAGTCTGCTTTATCCAAGGTTTCCTTTTTCCATGATTTATTCTATAGTAAACTATAAATTGTACTGAAATAAGAGAGGATTCTTGTCTGTAGCATCTCATTTATCATTTCAGCTCACATAAAGAGATATTTACTTATCATAATACCTACTTATAAAAGTATAGCACCTAGTGGCAACACTATTCTACATCTATAGTTGGGTTTTTATAACACTCTATAACTTGCATAGAAATGAAAATTCCATTTGACTTAAGACCTTTTACCAGCCAATTGTATAATCATATATATCCACTATACTTACTTCCTGTATTCAATGCACATATTAAAATGTGACTAACAGAAGCATATCTTCAGCAAACTTTTCAGTTTCCTGGATTATTTAGTCTAGCTTTTATAAACTGAAAATAAGTTAATGGATTCATTGCATTGCATCAAAATTTGTTTGCATGGCCTTTTATACTTACAGAACCTGATCAATTGCGAACAACATATACTGTAGGTTATTATTATTCATAGCCTTGACGCCAAACGATTTGTGACAAAGAATAAGCTCGTTATGTTAATTCATGACCACATTTTCCTCATATGCTAGTCTTTCCAGTCACAGTAAGATGGCGCTATCAGCAGTTCAAATCCTTCTTCAACAATGAAATGAAATTGGATTTTGATTTATTAAACCAAAGACCAGTTATATTACATAGATAATAAATAGTTTCAGGCTCATAATTATAGTGTTCAATGGACACAAACCCATGACTACATGTAAAAACAACGAATCTCTTCTCACAAAATCTTGAATTTATTAACAAGTATACTTGTAAAGAAGTGTCATCCCAAGCCCTTGATGACATTCACTTTTCAAAAGTTTTCAAATTAAAGTTGCTCACCATTACAGGAAAAAATGTCATATCAGTTTGATCCCAACAAAATGAAAAATTCCAGTCGCTAATTCAAAGTCAGAATTTAACTATAGTCATTATATCACGCAAACACCTTGAGAATTATTTCAACAGCCATATTTCCCTCGTATATTGTGACATTCCAGCTCTTTTTATTGTAAAACAAACGAAAAGAAAGAGACTGGACCTGTACGTGTAAATCCAAATTTTCCAACGTTTGTTAGCAGTTTTCCCAGTACAAACAGCATTATATAGCAGTGCAGTGGAAGAAAGACAAATGGATGTCGTCCTTGAGATACCGGTATAACAAGTTTTTAAGATTTGGGTCAAGGCTTCTACAGGTATAGGTGAATTTTATAAAACTGCCGTCATCGACTGTTAAGTTCAATCCTAAACTTTTTCATCCAGAAAGTTGCAATAAATTAAGTTTCTGTTAGTATAGTTGCACGTGTTGGACCTTGAATTTGCGAAACAACAGCAGCTAAAAATAATCCGACTTGGTTTTTAACATCCGTGAACTGTTTGTTAATTATCTAGCTCAACTTACAGCACAGATTACGTCAAACTATTTTACAGACTAATTTTTTCTGCTAGTATAAACAGTATAACAGTATAACAGTATAAACTATTACTAAAGATCGATTTGGACAACTAAAATAAAATATTTAGGTGTAAAATGTATCTTTGGAGCAAAATCTCCCATTCAGAATTTTACATATAGTACAATACCTAGCAATCCAGCTAGAGATTTTGGTTATTGAATCTTGATACCTGTCAAAATGACTCTTACCAATGTGAAATATACCGCAAAAGTTGCGCATATATTTGCGAATTTATTGCCAGATTGTTGTTAAACGAACAAACGAAAGTTCGTTATTTCAGCTATTACTGGACGATGTCTAATTTACTAGTGTTTATTACGTTTAATTGCTGTTCTTGAGCAGTATACCCATTCAAGAAAACCATGTCAAAAACGCCAAAAATACCTCATCCATTGGCCCCAGCAAATAGGACTCATTATGTATGTTACAGTCAATGTGACAAACCCTAGCTGCCATATGAGAAATGTCATTCTGTAGAACGAAATAGCCTAACATATTCTAACAAACCAACTTAGACCAACATAAAGGAGCCTAAACTAACCTAACCTGCCCAAAACTAACATAATCGTTAAACATGGCCCGTCAATGCATAATGCCTAGGCATTTAATTCTAGGGCCAGGTTTGTCACATTGACTGTAACAACAGACGATGTTCCACACAAGCATGTTGCATATTCTACATGGTTGAATCTGGAACCAATGCTGGAACACTTTATCCTTAATATATGTATACAGCTAAATATTCCAGATGCAGCTTTGATGCATGTAGGGCTTGAAGTGTCTAGTCCTGGTAACATTATATTGAGTCCTTAGTAACACATTTAGTACATTATATCCGCTTTTAAAACGACATCATTGTGCATTCAAAAATAATCTGAATACTTATGTGGAAATAATATGGGAGTGAGGCCAGCTAGCAGCCATATACTCACACTGGTCTCAATGTTCCAAGCTCAGTTAAACAATTATCAAAACTGTCTTTTGTTCTTTCATTTGTTCTGTCAATTAAAGAACAAAACGCCGTTTTGATAAATAATTGTTTCATTGAGCTTGAAACATTGAGACCAGTGTGCCTCATAGAGCTATGGCTGCTCCCCCTAACTATTCACTTCATAAGATGCATTCAACGAGTTTGCACTTTTCTTTTTCTTAGACTGCAAATGTGCAATTTGATAACGGTTTTTATTGATTTATTAGGTATACCAATAAATCATTAATATGTTTGCCTTATTCGGTCCGCGTTGCAACCTTGGCAAAGGTCACCCATAACTTTCACGCTGTGGTCACGTGAAAAGTTATCGCCAAACCCAGTTTTATTTATAATAATAGATTGCCATTTAAAATGCGCCCAGAAATACGAAACAAAAGACGGAACTTTAAGGTGTCACATGAAAAAAACAATGAGCACCCACGAAGAAGCTTTGCTATTGGATGAGACGAGTGAAGCTGTATGATCCAAGTCTTCTGAAAAAAGGATCCTTCGAGTATAAAAAGAGATGGTTTGCTTAGCTAACGGCCCAGACCAACTCGTCTAAAGAGCTTCCACTTCACTTGACCAAGACCTTGACAATGGCATTGTTGGTAAGGAAAACTTCTTTTTCACGTCTCATTATTTTACTTGAGCAGCTTCACTTTGATATTGCAATTAATGAACTTATATAACAAAAGGGGCTTCGTTTAACATGTTTTCAAAACACTCGAAATTCAATTCTGAAGTAACTTGATAGTACCAAAGGACTCATAGTTATTGAAATGAAAAATATTTTTAAGCGCTAACATAGAAATAGTGCAAATTCGTGGATTTTGTGAGTGTACGTAAACAAGTTTTAATTATTTTGCTGCAATTAGTGCGCTAAAATACAATATGCAAGATTAGTAGCATGTCGAATGGACAGTGTAATCACATTTGATAGCATGACCTAGTTCTCCTAGAAATTATTCTTCACAAAGATGCAGATTTTCCCAAGAAAGTCTCTGCATAAGGCGAAATGCTATTGAGATGATTATTTTGGGTAGAAATGTGTGTAATTCTTAATTAGTAATTACTTTTCATACCCTGAAATTGAAGCAACATACACTAAAAAACCGTAAAGGAAGCAAGTGTTGCAACAAAATCTACGTGGAAATTAGTAAAAAGAAAGGTTATCAGCGCTTAAAATGCACAATTATTAGGTCTAGCCATTTTGGATTGGGATAATTAAGTTAGGAGGTTGGCCTATGCTAGCCGACCTTCTAAGAAGGAAACCTCGCTTAAGCATTTGCAGATTTGGCTGGAAGATACACATGAATGATTAAGATGATTAACGGTAATCATTTTTGGTAGAAATGTGTTATGATCGCCTTGGCGGTGCTTGCGGTGACCGAAGCCACCAGCTTTGTGCCCAAACCATACACCTACACGTACCCAAGTGAAGTCTACCCTGCCACTGGCTACTACCCAGCATCATTATCCAGCTACACCTACAACCCAACCGAATTCTACCAACGTACAGGTTACTACAACCCGTACAGCTACCAAAGGTACTATGCATCAGGAGCATCATCACCAGCTGCTGCCTATGAAACCCCTGTGGCCTCAGTATACCAACAAAGGTACTACGCATCAGGGTCATCATCACCTGCTGCTGCCTATGAAACCCCCGTGGCCTCAGCATACCAAGCATACCCCTATTACCAATCTGTCTACCCAGCTGGAACATCAGGCGTGTACCCATATGGTACATCAGGAGTCTACCCATACAGACCATCCGAAGTCTACCCATCCCGGTACGCTGTACCAAATTACCCTGCAGGTTACGTGGCACCAGTTGAACCCGTTGCCACTGTGTCACACACCCAGGTACCAGCTGGCGGATTCGGCTACTCGTACACCACATATGGACAACCAACAACTACCAACGTTGAAGCTGCAAAAGTGAAAATTGGCACCAAACCTTAAAAAGACCAACACCGAAATGAACATGCAAACATTCTATAAAATCATTAATCATCTTACTACTACTTTGAGGAAAGAAAATTTTATGTAACATATACTAAACACCAATTGTTTAAATGATTGAGTAACAATAAAGATCAGCAGTTATCTTTGTCTATTTTAGGTTACTTGCAACATTGCTTACATGTATAACGAAAAAAAATATTTTGCACCATCAACTTCCAAGTCCTAACAATTTTGCTTTACTTGCCACATTATATCCATTATAAATTCGAGTTGCAAAATTCGACCGCTGGGTGGCGCACCATGTACCTGGCGGCCATTACATGTCGGACGGCCATGACACTTTCATACATAGTATAAGTTGATACTAAATTTAGACAGACAGTTAGTTACACATATTACAAAAAATTACCAAAAAAAGCAAGGGCAACCGGAAAATCAATATATAATTTCGTTTATTGATTATATACCTCTGTACTGGGCAGAAGCAGTATAAACATGGACCTTCACTCATACAAACAACATTTTATTATTACATCCGGAATAAATTAATAATTATTATTTGGAGGCCAAAGTTTTGTGCATTGTGCATTCCACGAACGTTGAAAAATGCTCCAGTCAACTTATGAAACATGATCTTTTTTGTATTTTGCAAGTGTGTGTGTAGAAACAGAAGGTGATGGATGGACCATCCACTAGTATCTCAAGAACTTAGGTGTTCAGTTTGATAAAAAGGTTACATAATTTATTATTTTATTATTTTCTTTCAATTGACAATTATGAAAATGCAAATAAACCTGTTAATTATTGGCATGATGAACAGCATAACTCAATATAGTTGCTACCCATCAACATATTTTTGTTTTAAATTACGAGAGTAACATGTTGCAAGTTGAATTATATATAACAAACAATGCACAGTAGCACTATGGTAGTTATATCAGTTACTAGCCGATATTACCCGGCATTGCCCGGGTTTTTCAACAATGCCCATGGAACCAGGGAAGGTGGGAGGCCACCTCACCCCCACCCACC
>JAQIWR010000354.1:0-22414 GCA_034695945.1 Glomeris hexasticha
TTAACAGTTAACCTCCACTTTTGGCGAATCGTGGCTGTCCAAAGGTGACATAACCACCACTTCTACCGAATAGCAAGTTGGCCACAGTCCACTTTTCCCGCCCTGTCAGTTCACCTTTAATATTCTGCAAATTAATAAACACAAACATTCTAACCCATGCAGGTAAGCTCACCGATCAGGGTGATCTTGTTATGAATGCATTTTCATTGCTGCTTGCTGGATTAGTCAACGTTTTATGTACGTTGTACATTTTCTGCAGAAATGATTTACACTGTGGTCCATGTTAAATATTGATAAGTTAAGTTACGTATATGTTTGAGGGAAAATTGTCGGTTCACTATAGTTATGAATAAGTAACATGAACATTAGAACTAATTTTGGGTATGCTAAAATGAGGGTTTAGTAAGCTGACGAAGCTTTCCAAGCATTAGCAGTGAACCTAACTCACATAGCCTGAAAATACCAGCAAATGAATTCATTGCAGCAAAATATAACCAGCCTGCAAGTCGACCAAATTACAAGCTGTAATCAAGCAAGCACTAGGCAATACATGCAACAAACAATGAAAAAATGTTAAAAGAACAGCTAACTCATTGAATCTTCACAATACACTCTTGCTTTACTAAGCAGCAGTTGGGATGGCCCAATTACCTGTCATGCCCAATAGAAACTTGTACCAATCTTCTTCGAGGCGCGACGATTCATTACAGGGTTGGGAGTCTTAAATTGCGAGCAAAACATTCGCAACTACCTAGTCATTAAAGGTCTTTTTTCACTGCTGGGTGGAGTCAGGTCTGTAAAAGCCCGTTATCATCGAAATTTAAATTTGGGCCATTTTGTTTCCTGCGCCAAAAACGCCCTTTTCACTCAATGTACGTTTTATTCATTGCTTCAAAGTTTACGTATTTCTGCGACCGGCTGATAAGCAAAGTAATTGTGCAAAACTTGAAGCCATAGCTATGTATCTTTGCTCGCACACCTCCTTAGGGTAAATGCAGGGTCAAAGAAGGTCGCTCGCTATCGATCCCAACCAATCGACTTCGCGAATTCAATTCAACTAGAAATTTGCTGACGTTTATTTGTCAAAAATCCTTATCCGGCACACAAAAAATATGGTGCTGGAGGGAGAAAAACTCAACTCCCACATAACATAATTATACCTTGTCAAAACACATATCACGATTTTGCTTAGAGCATTACTAATCAAGAATAAAATAATTTTGCCTGCAAATTGTACAAAGCTCCAAGCAAACGTATATTTAGACTTGAAAACAACGACTCTGCTGTATACGTTTATACGGATGCCCATTTTGGCGGAAAATGATAGGTTTGCAAGCAACATACTTCAAGCTCTGACCCTCCCAGACTCACAATATCGATGGCACAAAGAGCACACGTGTGCAGAGGGTCCCCGAAAATTCAACAACAAAAGACTGAGCAGACAAACCCATGCACCTGTCACCACTCGGACAGAAAAGAAATCGCTGCAAAGCACCCAATCATGGTCCTAAAAAGAGTTTGAATCGTTTTTCAACCTGCGCAGGTGCAATGCAGGAATTTAAGATGGCGAATTTCTATGCTCAATAGATGGGTACATATACTAAAAGTGGCATTGTAGAAACCAGTTCCGCATTTCACTTCAGATCATACCTGGAAAACATGCAGCATTTGCTTATTTCATATACAGAAAGCATGCAATTAATTTGTTAAGAACCGATTATGTAGTAGGTATATACTTCAGCTGGCTTACTGATTTAGGATTATAGACTTGACTATTATTGTTAACTTACATGGCATACAAATCTTACTGAATTGTATCCTTGAAACATTTCCGGGTACAAAAATATTGGACAGAGTCACCATATTTGAGGGACAACACAGTTTTTTACCAACGATGTTGAAACTATATAGCAAATTTACAAGTTTGTTTATGATACGGAATTTTTTGACTGCAGGAAATTTACATAGATTCCCAATCCATAAAGTATATATACAAGTTAAGTTACCTTACATGAAACTCTAGCTATCAATTTTGGGCATAAGTTGTCTTTTGGGAACAATATATAGTTAGAGCATTTAAGCGCAACTTTATTCTGGATCACAGGGAACAAGGCATGCCATGAACTTTCAATGTCATTCAAATTATAACCACAAGTTGCAAATTCATTTGTACAGTGTGGCATTTAAGGGTGAATATCGTTTCCATGACGATAGATGGTAGCGCCATCTAGCGAGCGGTATGGACATTAAAAGTAACAAACATAAAAACGTTCAAACTTTTTAAAATATTGTTGTAACCTAAATTGGTCACATAAACAACGGTTTAAATTGCGTCTTCTATTGGAAGAATGCAGGATGCAACAATATTTTATAAGGTTTGAACGTTTTTACTTGGTGATGGCCATACCACCCGCTAGATGGCGTTACCATCGAACTATCAAGACGATATTCAACCTTAATGAATTTCGGTGGCAACGTCTTCTAGATAGCGCACTTGTATCTTGACAACGCCACTATGCATTATGCATGCCACCGCCGATACATCCCCAACCTGATTTCCTGCTTCGTTGACTTGCCTGCGTCACATTGTCTGGGCGTCACGTCGTCCTGCTTCGTTTGCTGCCAAAAAAACAACTACCGCAACCGCTGCCTAAAATCGGCATGGCGGAACAACTGATAATGATTTCTGGTGAAGTAAATTGCAAAGAGCGTATGACGAAGAGATGACGAAACCATGAGAATTGTGCGCACATCGCAACCGATCAGCGGTCAATAAGCAGTACGATTTCCGTTTGTAATCGAATTTTTCAAATAGATATCTGCGGGAGGGCGATATGTGGTGAAGTGTGTGCATCGTCTTGCAATGACCACTAAGGTGCTGTGTATTTAGGCAAATCATGATGCGTAAAGTGACTCTTCGGGACATTAAAGAGTACGTGTCGCGAAAAGGCAAACCTGCGTCGCAGGAAACGACTGGAAAATGTACGGAAATTGCTACCAATGATATCGAAAACGACGAGCGGGATGAAACTCTTTCGGCGTTAGGCCTAACTCTACCCAGTCACGGGCACGAAAAATGGGCGAAAGGTGCCGCCACAGCGAGAAAAGCCTCACTAAAAAGCTCCAGATGCGGTATTCTTAGTAGCATTCGTCGCAAAATGTCGCGAAGCGACGCAATATCTTCGTCTGATAGCGACGACTGTTATAGTTTTGTGCCTTCATCTCATAAAACCTATGATAAAACCTATGATAAAACAAGGACCAATAATGTGAACAGCAGAAGCTCATCTGAATCTGCCCCATTGGATGACAAATCATCACTTGCTGGTTGTCATAGCTATGGTCATAGGGCATCAGCTGATGCAATTGATGGGGCATTTATTCAAGTCTATCATCAGGTGAGTTTATATAATCAGCTGAGCATTTGTTTAGAATCTGAATTGTACTGGTTCATTTGCAGTACGTAACTTTATTATATTGTATTTCAGGACACTGAGGTTGTTGTGAATGGACAGGATGCAAGTTGGCACAGCCAAAGCTCATGCTCCGAAGAAGAAGTCCCCGAGATTCCCGCCAGACCGCTAGAGACATTACGCGACAGTTACCCGGATGCAAGAGAAAGTTCAGTGTATGCAATGGTGAGGCCAACTGTTGAGAACTCTCCTTGCAGATCGTTTCCTAGCCTTACCACCGAGCTGCAACTATTATCCAAACATGGATGGTACTGGGGACCAATTTCGAGACGCGAGGCCGAAGAGAAACTGTCGGACCAATCGGACGGCGCGTTCTTGGTACGCGACAGTTCGGATGACAGATACCTGCTCAGCCTGAGTTTCAGGTCATACGGAAAGACATTGCATACCCGCATCGAGCGATGCAATGGCCTGTTCAGTTTCTATATGCAGCCGGAGCATGACGGGCACGAGTCGATTGTCGAATTGATACGCAATTCGATGGCTTGTTCGCAGACCGCGGTGTTCTGTTACTCCAGGGCCAGGGTTCCAGGAGCACCTACGTTTCCCGTCCGTCTGATGAAACCGGTCTCGAGGTTCACTCAGGTGCGGTCGTTGCAATACCTTTGCCGTTTTGTGATCCGACAAAACACTCGGCTCGATCACATACAGAAACTGCCGCTTCCGAACCGCATCAAAGGCTACATTGAAGAAGGACATTATTGAAGGTTTCTTCTATCCGGCATGCAATTTCTGGAAGTGTTTGTTTGGATTGATAACAATGGAGAGTGTCACTCAGATGCATTATTAATTTGGACAGTAACAAATCAATCAAGTTTTTCAAAGATAATTACTGATCACATTGTGCTGCCCTTTTGAAATTCGTCTTTGTATGCGTGTGTGACTGATTCACTACAGCAATGATTATCATCTTTAACCATTCTGTTTAATTAAGTTTTTCAATTACAGGAATTGTCAGATTTACGTCAGAAGTTTGAGCAGATATCTGTTATAAATTCTTTTATGCAAAGTTTTTTTGTTAACTTTTGCTGAACATTCGAGTATTGAATTTGTATAATGTTACTTGAAAGATACTAAAACCAAATTGTAATCATAGCTAAATGTCTGAAATTGTATGTTTTCACAAGTTATTCCACAGAAACGAGTTTTCACCTATAATTGGTATGTTCAATGGATTTTACACTTGACTTTGGAGCAACGTAAATAGGATAAAACCTGTAATGAGCGCTTTGTAAAAAGACAACACTTTTTACACCCCTATAGCAAAAGGTTTCATGGACTCTTGATGCAAATGTTCATTTTTAAGGTATATTTACTCAAACCTCTTACGGTTTTATTTGATTTCTGGAAACATGGTTTTGATGTGACGTTCTATTTGGTGGTACGTGAGCTCTGCAATTGGTGTTTTCATTGGTTTGTGATTGACATGCCTATATTGAGTCATAATTAAAAAATGAATTGGCTATTGATTAAACTGAAAATTCTAACTATTAACCCATTCAGTTGAAATTTTACATATTAGCAATGGAAAACAGTAATGTTTCAGTGTGAAACTAGCCAAAATGGCTGCTCAAATTTAAGTTGCATTCATTGTGTGTTGAATACTATATGGGGTAATGTACGTAATGAGCCTTATAGCTCATTGATGTACGTGCTCAACTTTACACAGATATAATGATGACCTTGACACTTGGCTCAGTGAGATATGGACGTTTGAATCTATCAAAACTTTGTTGATGAAATTATTGCTATATGAGCTTCCACCTAACTGGTTAGTGACAAATCAAACCAAGTGAATAAATGTTTCAGGCAAATATTTTGAGATCATGCTACATTCTTGGATATACATCTTCAGTCTTATTGACATTTTGCATTTCACAAGTGCTCAGCTATTCTCAAGATATTTCCCCTGATGGTGACTTAATTTGAACAGTAGACTATGCACAGCTCAGACTCAAACTTTTGGATTTGTGTACCTTTCTATATTTGCAATTGCCACACTGTTGTGGTACAAACCAAGCAAATACAGTAGGTGTATTGATATACTCACGAATCAGTTTTGTATATTGAATAAATATCTCTGCTTGTATATGCCCATCATGTTTATTATTAGTGGGAAATTGGTTTTATAGTGAGAAAAAATACAATAGGTGATTGACTTTTCTTGCTGGAATACATTTGCACATGTAGTTTTGGGCCTTATTAAATGAATAAATGGCACTTAAAAATTGATTATAGTGCAATATACAAAATATTATGACAGTTTTACATTCTGTATTTCCAATGGTATTTATAGATATTTTCCATGACTTAAATTAGAAATGAAATGAAACCATCTGCATTAATTGGATATATATTTCTGTAGTAATTTAAGATACCATATTTAGCAATGATTATGACTTTAAGATTGTGCTTGTGTGGAAGGTTGGAATTTGGCTTTATATTATGAATTTGGTGTGAATTTTTTTCCCACTTGTATAATGTTGATTTTGTTAATCTTGAATAGGCTGTTTTTATTTCCTGATCCAAAGATATATTAAAGTTGTATGTTCTGAAAATACAACATATTTGTTTTTTTGCCTTATATTTTGTGTGTACAATGACCAGTTATTATTTGTAATGTCAAGGAATTTATTTTGAAATGCCGCGTTTTTGAAAACGTGATGTGGGAAGGGGAAATTTGCCATGTTTACGGTCACACTGGAATGACGGCGCCGGACACTCCCACTTCGTCGGCGAAGAGAAATCGCGACTGACTATCGTCGACACTTGAGCAACTAAAACTGCAGCAAAACGGAAACTTTCCTCTGATTTTTATCGCAAATCTACTTCGGATGATGTAGCGACGTTAAAAGTCATTTGGTGATCGAGCCTTTAAACGCCACAATGGCGTCAAGCTCCAGAATTCCACGAGATCTAAATGGTAAGCCTTGCATCACTGCCGTTCTAAACATTTATTTCCCGAATTTTAATCATGAAACCCTTGTTTTGGCAATCATTTCCCAGTTTAGACTTGCGGTCTCTAACAAATCGCTGCAATCCGTATGCATAAAGCAAGCATAAAGATACAATAACATTTTATAACCTAGATTCTATCGGGATTCCGTCACGCATTGTCAAAATTAAAAGGCGTGGTCATAAATTTTTCATTCAAAAGTGTTAAAATTTTGCTTGTTTTCCCATGGTTTTCTAACTAAAAAATACTAGATTTTTGTTGATGGCAAGAAATAGAGTTTGATAAACATGCCGGAGGGGTTGGAAATAATAAAGTGAACAGCGTGGAATGGTTGGTTTGCACTATGTAGGGTTGCGGTTTGGATGTTCATTTTGCCGACGGCTTCCCCTCCGAATTTTGTTCCAAATGTGTATTGGGCGCTCCCAGTTGCGCGGAAATAGGGCAAAATTGACGAAATGTACTCGGAAAGAAGGGATTCATAAGAGGGGCCATCGCAGTTGATGAATCACATTTGTATTTGACGTTTTCGGTCGCACGATCCATTTGAAGGTTAAGCGGAAATCTGTGTGTCATGTATTGTTATGTCGATCGCTTTAATGCGTGACCTGGAGTTTTTTTTCTCTAATTTTTTTTTCTTCCCTAATTTTTTGAACACACTTCCTCCGCACAAGTGGCAAGTGCCTCTTGCCCGCCTTTTCGGTCTGAGATTGACTGCTAAAAAAGAACGAAGTACAGTCAAATGAAAAAGATGTAAACAAAAGTACATGAATGAATAATAGATTGTCATATACATACTTATTTCCTTTGCGGAAATTCACAGTAATTGATGCAGTTTCCTGAATGGCTCTCCCATACTTATACCAAGTTGTTCCTTGTTCAATTTACAATACACACATAGTAAATAAGTAACCACATGTTTTTTTCTCTTCATGACAGGGTGTTATGTATGTATTACCACTCTTGTTACGTATTACTAATAAAATATTCAAAGAAGTGCCTCTCGAAAAAGTGACCAGTGGAATTTTAAATGGTCAAGAAAATGATAATATAAATATTATGGAATTTTTAACATAATAAAGCAGACATTTATTGAACTATTTAATATACAGTATTTGAATATTGCAATCCCAAGTTTGAAATGTCAAGTAAATTTTGATTTTAGAAGCGTCGCTAAATAATGTAAAATTTAGTATGTTAATGGAGAAATGAACCAGTCATTGATTTAGTGTGCAGAAAACACCATGTAATAAATACTAATGCCTGCGTATATAATATTAGCCCTGGTGTGTATTTAGGGCACATTCTGAACGTTATAGCAATGATTTACCATAATGAACATTCATAAATATGATTTACTCCTCCCCTAGAAACCATACCTTTTTTATTATTTGGCTTTGTTTCCACTAGGGAAATTGTTTTTACTGTCAGGCATAAAATGATATGCATGATTTGTAAGTGTATGTGAACATAGAAGGTGAAATGCAGTGCAATGAATTACCAGAAAATGAATGGAGTTGCTCGGATAATTATTTTAAAACAGATTCCCAATACAATTTAATTCGTTATTATAATTTGGAATAAAGAAGTTCTGTTTTCCCAGTCTGCATCTTAAAATATGTCAGGTGACTAATAACTAGAGCAATTATCTCCCGAAAGTCTACTTTTGCATAGTGTTTAGACCTGTACGAGTTGTATATCGTACTTGTTTGCTGCAATGAGCTCATTGTTTGCAGTTTGGTTTATTAGTAGTATCTTGCAACCGGATATGTAAAACGTTATAAAATAATAATATCAGTTTATGGCATTGCGGGGGTGTCAACAAGGTGTGGTAAATATGCTTCAATATAAAGGTTTTTGAAAGCTTTTAAGTTGTCAGTTTTTTATTCAAGTTGAACAAATGACATTTTAATTTTTTCTCTATACACCATACTTCCTCCTATAGTTTATTTTTGTTATGAAAGTTTACTACAAATGATTTGACACTTGGGTATTTACAGAGAATTTTACAAGGGGTGCATACACTTGACCCAATGTGTGTGGTTCATGTTTGCGGTTTGTTTCTTGACTTGTACATCTTCCTTTAGTTTGGTTTTGGATTTAGTGCAGTCTTCTAACATACAAAAAGTTCAAATGTTCACTATGATTCAACTATAAGAATATGTTTTTGGTAATTTCTGGTGTATAATGCTACTTCCTTTGTTTCTTTATATGGAATTGTGCAGTTTGCGCAGTAGTGTGAATGGTGTATGGAGAATGTTAAAGGGAAGTGTATGATGTGTAGGGAGAATGTAAATTATGTAACTTTAAACATTAGGCCTACTCGTGGTCACAGCCGCAGGACAGGCTAATGCTCTCTCAAGATTTATATTTGCAAGTACATTGTCAATGACTCATCATTTTTTTGCATTTTTATACACATGAATTTTCCACTAAATTCCCCTACTTGAGGATATGCGGACCAGTGCACTTGGCTTGTTATATTATTTAATTACGGTAGAATCCGTGAAATGGATAATTTTTTCCGAACCCAAAATCACCAAAATATCAAAGTAACAATCAATAATGCTTACTGGACCTTGCTGGTACTAATTAGGTTGTTAAATGTATAAACTATATATTTCAGCAATAACCTGACCACTTAGATTGAATAATTTAAGTGAAATCAATTTATATTGACTTTAAAAATATCTTGTTGGTCCTGTAGCCTGTATGAGGACATAATTCTTTTATATAAACTTGTAAAACTGATGTGAGGTGAATAATAAATGTCTATTGCAGTGTTTATGTGAGGTGAATATTAAATGAATATTGTAATACAAATTTGCTATATAACTTTTACTGAAATACTCCACAAATTTTAATTTTTATTTTCATTGTTTGTCTGACAAATGAGTTATTACTATCTTGTTACTATATAAATAATGACACTATTCACATCAAGAAGTTGAGTGGTGTCATTGTTTCGATCAAAAACAAGTATTAGATGGTGTTGAATTGACTGTAATTACTAAAATGTCTGTGTTGCGTGGTGTTTTTAATCGGTGTGAAATCCATGGTTAATTAGTTCGTTGACATTGGTGGCTTCCGGACGTTCGTGATGAAATGTGTGGGTGTGTATGTTGGCAATGTATAAATAAAATTGTGCTTGCAGCCAGGCCCCACATTCCTTGACACCTGGTGGGACAACCAAACACTACAATCCACTGAATGTTTTCATTCCACTGTCCCTAAACACAACCGTGGCATTAACTTATGAAGATATTTAAACGTACTATGAACGTCATGCTTATCTGCCAGATTAATGTTAACTATAATGTCAACTGTTTTTCATGCAATGAAAACGCTTTTCCCACTTCGAATTATTTTTTAGGGCTCTGCTTAAATTTCAGCATTTTTAAGTTCCAATATTTACTTGTGGTTTGTTTGTTTATTTCTGCAGATAGCATACGTATACTGCTGGGGAAGAATGCAAAAATTACTTTGAAATGCCCCGTCCGACTGGTGATTAAAGGGGAAAAGACAGAAAATAAAGTTTTGGTGAGCTGCATAATATGTTCATTTATTTAAAAAAAAATATAAGTGCAAGTTGTGATTAAATTGTTATTTAATCTAACCTTTACAAATTGTTCATAGGTATTCACAACTTACAGACTTTATGTTATTGCAGCCAGAATACCAAGCAAGGTTTGTTTGTTAATTTAATCCAAAAATGCTCATAAAAGGATTTATAATAATGGTAATGTCTGTTATTTTAAAAATTACAGATTGACTTGCAGTTTCATTACCTTGATATTCAAGGTATCGAAAGTAAATCTGCCAATCGGGTAAGTATAATTAATATATATTTGAAATGATTAAATTTTCATGAATGTCTGTCTTTTGCAGATGGTACTGACATCTGGTGAAAAGAATTACACGTTTTATTCGCTGGATGATGAATCAACGGACGTTGAAAACATGATTTTACATTTAAGTTCATCGTTACGGGAAATTTTCCCTGCATTGCCTTTGTTGTAAGTTTGCATCTATCCTGGGAGAAATTAATGAAATTCTTGTTAGATTGTAATTGCGTTTTATGTACGTTGATCTTGTGAAATGTGATGCATGCCAGGAATTTAATGAAGATTGATGTTATGCCACCTGAAAGAGTGCAATCTATATGGAAGCAAAGCCAGAGTTCGTTGAAAGAAGCATCTGGTGCGTGTGGATGCTTTTCTAAGCAATATGCTTGTATGTGTGATTATCTGGGACTTCCATTCCGTGAAGAAGTTGCCTGGGTAATTTAGTCATTGTAATGCTGAACTATTGTGTTTCTCACTGTATTTAACTGACGTGTCATATTTAGGATGTAGATACGATATACCTTTTTCATGACAGCAAGGAATTGAATCTTCACGATTTTGACCACCTCGATGGCAGGTTTGTTATATTTAATATTAAATTTTAGTTTTACGTTTAACATACTGTATTGAGTCAAATCAACATTTTTGTTTTCTTTCAGAGATCTCGTGCCTATCGTAGCAACATTGACTTACAACGGGTGGTTCACTAAATTTCGAACGTCGCACATTAAATTGGTACGGATTTATTTCGATGTTTGTAATAATATTTACCAGTGTATGTATAACATAACAACTTTGGTTTTTAATTAATGTTGTTTTAGAACTCCGACGTCATTGAGCAAATTCTTCAGGTCATCCGCACCTCCGCATCATTGGAGGATTTATATCTTGATAGCACAAATATTAGAGCGTGAGTATCGATGATTACATTTGACTTTAAAATCGTATTAAAATAAAAAATTGAAGACTTTAAGAAGGTATATTACAGCAATTAAACAGTAATGGCAACCTGGTGATGTGCAATGACACTAATGAAACAATTGGTTGTGATTTGTTCATTTTTCCAGAGATTTTTTGCAAAAAATGTTGACGACTTTAAATAACAGAAATGATGTCATTTTGCGGACGTTGGACTTCTCAAACAACCTAATTGAGGATAAGGGTATGTGTGTGGTTTGAAAACTGGGTGAATTATATTTTGTCTTTTTTGATAATGACAATCACTGCATGTATCATATAGGGTGTAGTCATCTTGCCAAAATTGTAGTCAGGACAACAAAAGGACTGTTGCATTTAAACTTGGCTAAAACAGGCATCACACCTAAGGGAGTCAACTTACTTGCACAAGCTCTAAGTGCAAATAAATTCACTCAAAGCACTTTGACGTATCTCAACTTAGCTGACAATTCTCTGAAGGACGAATCTAGTGTATGCCTCATATACGAGTTGGTTATAAATCCAATATAAGACTGATGAAATACGTTATATTTTTGTAATGCCTTTTCAGAGTTTGTACAACTTTCTGGCGCAGCCGAACTCTGTCACCCATTTAGATCTGTCTGGTACAGATTGCTCGTATGAATTGGTACGTTGTGTGCGTAATAATACTTCCGTGTTGATGTTACTTGGAGTCATGAGAATGTTTGTTGTTATCCAGTTGTTTGGTGCTCTGATTCGTGGCTGCTGCCAGCAACTGTCTCATATCAATTTGTCAAGGAATGTTGTCAGCCATAAAAAGAGCAAGGAAAACGCAATTGTGCCACTCTTCAAGCAGTTTTTCTCTACGTCTGTTGCTTTAAAATACCTGAACATGTCGCAGACAAAACTGCCACCTGAAGTTCTAAAGTATGTAAATTGTGAAATGTAATTCAATTGGAAAAGCAAGTTTGACATGTATCTCTATTGAAGAAACCTCCTATTGGGGATTGCATCGAATCCATCTTTAAGTGACCTTGAACTGGATTTGAGCAGCTGTAATCTTGGTTCAAGTGGTGCTCATGTTTTGGAAACTTGCTTTCAAGAAATCAGGTGTCTGGCTAGCTTGGACATAAACGACAATGGTGAATAATTTATGAACACTTTCTTATGGCTATCATGGGACTAACAGTACTTTTACCTGTGTCATGCAGCACTGGAATCCGACCTTGGACCTGTTTTGGCATCTTTGGCAAAAAATAAATCAATTAAAAGGCTTTCATTGGGAAGGAATTTTACAAGTGCCAAAGCCAAGTAAGACGGTTTTAGACCATTTCAACAAACTCTCTTTACAACTTGAATTTAACATGGTTAAATTTTCAGGCATGTTCCGAGTGTCATGGAACATTTAGTTCAAATGGTTCAAGATGAAGACAGTGTAAGTATTAAATGAAGTATATTCCTTATTGTATTATTATTTTGAATTGTTCATTTATCTGGTGTGTACTTGCAGGTTATTGAATATCTATCGCTTGCAGATTCCAAATTAAAGGGTGATATTTGTAATTTTATCAATGCGCTTGGCAGCAATCATTGTCTAGTCACTGTGGACATTAGGTATGTTACGATGACTATTTCTGAAAGTGTTGCTGAACGGTAATTAAATTAATTTATTTATCTGCAGCGGCAATCACATGGGAGATGCGGGAGCCAGATTATTGGCAAAGGCACTTCAGATAAACACGAGGCTACGGGCCATAATTTATGACAAAAACAGCATTACCGTTCAGGGGTTTCATGATTTGTCGTGTGCAATGGAATCGTAAGAATTGTTTGAGCATTTAGAGATTAGGTGATTTCCATGGTTCCAATTTTAAAATTTGACTTTTGCAGAAATTATACTGTGCGATACATGCCATTTCCATTACATGATGCATTAATTGCAATGAAAACTGCGCCAGATAAAACCGAATCTTCGCTCAGGAAGGTAGGTCTACATAATTTCCCTGGCATATTTTTTAAACCACTGAATGATGTATTTTTATAGATTGAGAGTCTGCTGCATCGCAATGTTTCGCCGAAGAAATGTACCAATGAGCAAGCATTCCGTCTGCAACAAGGCTTTTTACTCAGCTCTACTCAGCAGGTAAACGCTGAAATGACTCCAAATTAAATTCTACTTTAAATATGTACTTTTGTAAATATACAGATGGTGGACAAGTTAGTTGTACAAACACAGGACATTGTCACATCTATCAAAAGGGTATCGGGAGACATGTTAGATGAAGACATCCATATTGCACTTGGATATGTTGCAGATGCAGATAATTCCAAAAAGGTTTTGAAAATAAGTTCTACGTACTTTATTTTTTCACTTGGCATATAAGCGTACAACTAGTTAATTTAAAAAAAAAATGTAATTGTTTAGCTGTTGACGAGGCTACAGGAAGTTGTACTACATCGGGAAGGAATTGGCAATCCAATTGACGTTAAGTTGCACAGTGTTACTGATGAACTCAATTCCACAATAGAAGAACACTTACAGGTAAATACAGTAAATAATAAAATGTGATCAATATCCTAGCTTTATCATACATATAAATAATGAAATACATTGTAGGGGACTGTTAAAAGTATGTTGGATTGTGTTAAGGAACATTGTCCGAATGTACTTTCGAGTGAGGTGAGTGCAATATCTGAGCTCTGAACAGTCTTAAATTATATACTTGTATAGATTCTGAATTATTATTTGGAAATGAGACTTGCGTTTCCATTACATGTAGCATGTACAACAAGAACTGCAGCGTGCAGGTAGAGAAAAGAGCAATTGGCCAAAAGATTTTGTCAACCATTGTATGATAGAAGTAGCTGGGACCGAAGTAATGAACAAATTGAAGTGGGTCTGTTTATGTGATGTAAGGAATACTATTGAATAGTAGGTGTTAATGTTGAATTTGTGGTATTTTAAGTGAGATTCATCTGGCAGTTGCTGCGAGCATTTCGGACCAAATCGTCGATGAAGTGATTCATTCCTTGTCGAAAAGCTACAAAGCATTGGTATGTTTCCAATAGTTTGAATTCGCAATATGAAACTTGTTTGTTAGAAGTACTGTAGTGATATTTGTTGGTTAAATTAGGCTGGGCTTACCGGTGATTCGGCCGGAGTGACTCCTGATCAGCTACGAAGGAAACCACGTACTGACAGTGATGTAAGCAGAAATGAAGTGGCATTCAGCAATCTGATAATTGGGGCCGATTCTCCAAATGTGAGTGCCAATACATAAGTACTGATTGTTATGACATCGTTTATGTAACATTGCTTATATTGCCAAATACTTATAACCTGATGCTATGTTTCATGCATCAGAATTTGGATTGGCTTCAACTTGTGAGTAAACTGCATTGAATAAATCAAATGCTATATTATGTTTAAAGTTTGTCTTATAAATCCTTATTCCCCATTAATAAATTCCAGAAAACCGTACAATTTGATTCATGGTTTAAAAACTGAAGAATGTATGCTACATTAACTAATTAAAAATACTCATTTGTTTTGGTTGAAATGATTGTGCTGTGCTCTTATTTATATAACTAACATAATGGATTTTAATTTAAAATGTAAACTGCTGCACATGTGTTTCGCAATTCGTTATGTCGATAATAGTAAACAACCTGTTGGCAACAACATATGGTTTAATCCAAAGCAGGATTGGTAACTTGATTTAGACGCACAGGTTTAAAATTTTACACGTTACAGCGTGCAAGTTCTAGCTTTCTAGTATATATGTCATTTCTATGCAGATTCACTGTGAATACAAAAATAATGATATACCGCTTTAATTATAGGCCACACCGCAATTATCAAGTAAACGGAAAACCGTCAATAGTCGGAAATTGCGGCCTCAATCTGTCATGGGTGTGTATGGAAACGCCATGTTTTGTGTAAAATAAAATGTAATGTGAAATGATGTCATCATTTCAGATGATTTATTATTGGGAGACCTGCCGGGTTCGGAACCGAAACTAGAACACCTCGTGAAAGCAAGGCCCAAGCGCATGAAGACAAAAGCACCAACCAGACCAACTTTGAAAACAACGGAGGTGAAGGTGGACCAAAATATCAACGAGGGTTTGGATAACTTTTTCCAAAAGCATAACTCGGACAGTTCTCCTGTTGGGGGGAAGAAAAGGTATTTGTAAGTTTCCAACTCTCAAGAATTGCAGAATGACTGAGGGATTTTTCTGTTTTAAAATTATTCTTATTGTTTCTGCAATATTGTGTTCAATTAAACTTAATGCTGTTGGGAATTTAGCTCAATTCTAAAAAGCTCCTCTTTGGAGAGGATCTTGGGAAAGAAATCCAAAGTACCTGAAGAAATGCAGCTCAATTTTTCCGGAGACGGAGACAGTCCTACTACAAAATCTCCTCCGCATGTTACATTTCTGTAAGTGTATATATGAACAATTTCTGTATTTGTTTCCACCCTGAATTTTACTGATGTCACCACGCGGTCATACTTATTAGGGAGAAAACTGCCATCTCCAAATCCAAGCCTCAATTGCCGAAGCAAGCATCCGTAGAGAAGAGTCCATTACCTGTGCAGAAAAATCACAAGCCAGGTATAAAATGGTGTTCATGTATTGCATAATTGTTTTGCACGCGCAAGTTATACTGTGTCACACGCATATTGTTGTATATTTCTGTTTATTTGAGCACTGTACGCATGTCTAGAATGTGGCTTGTTTTTGTTTCACGCACGATTAGAGCCTGTCGTTGAAGTTGTTGTGCCAGAAAAGCAAGCAAAAAAACCAGTTGGGCTCCCAACTCTAGGAATCAATGGTGACATGCTGGTGGAAATGAGAGCCAAACAAGAGAAAAGGCTATCAATGGTTCAGCTTACAAAGAGCAAAATTGAGACGTCGACAACTGTAATTTAACGTTATGTCGTGCCGTCTAGTATTTGTTTGCTGGTTGATGTGCTTCAATTAAGCTGGCTGATGTATTCCACAGGCAAATGGGAATGTAATAGATGAGTTAAATGAATCTGATACTAGCAATTCTCCAAAATCAGGAGCCTCGCCCAACCATGGACCAAATCAGCAGTCTCCTTCTGTGCCAATCCCACAAGCCAGGAAAAATTCAGGTAAAGAGATAGCACTCACTACCTGTGAAAAGCAGTAGATGTAACTAAACTCTAATGGCCATAGTTACATGAAACAAGTAAATATATTTTTTGTAATTATATTACAAATTGACACACAATACAAAGTATTTAATGTGTGGTATTGTAGCGAATATTTTTTCTTGTTCCATGCAGCTTACTGAGCTGTTATTTTGCGTTGTTTAATATTGTTCACTGAAAACCGATATGATTCGATCAATATACACTATAACACAATTATATAATGGTGAAAATTCATGCCAGGGTTGTTTCTGTACATTTACTATTCAAAAAGTTTGTATTGGATCATCTTATGTGCCCATATTTTCATTCAGAAACATAGAAATTCGAAATTGTTGGAGTAATTAAGTCTCTTTGGCAGTATTTTGCCCGGAACTTATCCATTGTTAAAGTTGAAACAATTGGAGGTTATTTCTGACTTGTAAAAATTAATGCAAATATTGTGAATTGTTATCGCTGCAATTAGATATCAGTCCAAGTTATGACAGACAAAGTTTTGGAGAAGGGAAGGGATTTTCATCATCACCGAAAAACAAACCGCCACCTCCAGCTCCAAAACCAAGGCCACGGTCTGTGATTGGAAATGACGGGCGTAAATCAGGCACGATAACCTCTTAACCAGATGCATGTTTGAATGCAATTTCGCATTGATTAAAATAAGAACCTCTGGCATACAGATGAATTTTCACCAATGAGCGAAATCTCGAGCGATGTCCCTCACATGGACAGTCCAGATGGCGGTGACATGAGGGAACGAGACGAGAGTACTGACAGTGGATTGGTTGGTTCAAGAGATTCGCTTTCTCCTGCAGCTGAGAGCAGCAATGTGGATGATGCCAAACAGAAGGCTGCTTCACTTCCTGGTGGCTCGGCTCCACCTCAGACGGCAGCTACAGGTATTATGGAGACTGATCTATGAGTTTTGCAGCATGCACAAGCTCAACAATCCGTCAACTGGAAGGTATCTTAATTTGCACGTAGCATGTAGATCTATTCTGTTTTGTTTCATTTGCTCTGTATTGTGTGTTCAAATTGCCTCTCTATTTTTCTGTACTACGCTGCAATGCTGCGTTGAAACTTTGTTCAGCTTCCGAATTGAAAGCTATGCGTACTGCATATTGCAATTAATGCATTATCCATATGATTTAATTTAACCTTGTTTGCTTAATTTGAGACTGTCATAACTCTAATGAAATGCATTGCTTAGAATATAAGTACATCAGTGCATGTTGTATGTATATATTTGGCTGTTGTTCAATTTAATATACATTATTGTTACTTGATAATACATTTTCAGTGTTGCGAATTATTCAGGTTTATGACATGAGATTAAATGACTGCTGGTAACATGTAATATTATTATACTAGTTAAGTTATTGCTTCTTTAATTTAATTGAAAATGCATTGTAAATTATGTAGCTTCCTGAATGCGCAAAATAATTCTATGCATCGACAACTGATTTAAAAATATTTAAGCATATTACGTAGTATTATAATTTTTTTACATGGGCTTCCGCAATAACAAGTGTAATTATTTTCCAATTACAATTGTATTACCCTAAATTACCTATTATAGCGCAGTTGCATATAGCACACACCCTTTGTATAGCACTAGTTCTCTGACGATTTGGACAAATACTTAAAAATAATAATGCTCCATATTATAATTTAGCATAATAAAATATTGTATGTAGTTGCTTCTTGATTTGCAATTTCAGAATTCCGTAATTATGACGTGCATCTTGTACGTGCACAGTTTTTCTTGTTATAACGCGTCATGCTAGGGATTTTAGGGCATTATAAAATGGCAGTGATGCAGATTGTTTTGCCTTGCAAGTGCTGTGTACAATTGATGTAAAATGGCTATTGAGAATCAATACTTCGTTATTATTGCGAGGTTGATAAAAATTGAAAAAGACCATGTATCCGAATGGACATTTTTATTTCGTAGAAACGAGCTTACAGAGGTCACATTCAGATGGTTCTTCAAAAAGTCCAAGTGCAGTAAAGTACAAGGTCTCGTATGCACCTCATCTGAAGAATCATACAGGAAACTGTATTGCCAATGCAGAATTGAACCGATATCTCCATGAATGAGGAATTTTGCCAAGCTACATATATGCATTTGAATGTTTGGGTATACCGTTATTACATAGGATAGCGAACATGTTATGCCATGTGTTAATAATTTTTTGCTGCAAGGGAGGTTTGAAATGTGTGAAGCCTTTAATGGATCTGTTGTGGGCCAAAATGCTGTGTGATACTGTTAACGGCAGTTGCCATTCAATTTACTTGTTAGTAGTAAAGTATCCCGAATAGTTTGAGTTGTTACGCGCGAGAGAAAAAATGCAGTTGCTGTTGTATGTGAAATTTTACCAATCTGTGTCTACCATGCAGTTTATTAAGGTACGCACCATTTCTGCAATTTGTTATTGGTGGTTGTACTTGTACATACATTATGGGTGCTAAACAACAATTGTTTTGTGGTTCAGAAAATTAGTTGTTTTTCTTAGAACATTATGCATTTTTAATTCGAACGACTGTGACATTTTTCATTCTTTGCCAAGATATGTTTCGAGTGCTTTAGGCAGGGTTGATCCACATGGACCTTCAAAATAAAACCTGCAAATAAAGAAGTTACTTGTAATTTGCTATTGTGTAATAATTGTGGAAGATCAGTTGCATTGAACAAAGTACTTTTCAATATGCGAACAAATTACCCAAACTTATTTGTGTTCGATGTGGGCTCCACATTAAATTCTGCCACTGGGACTCCACGAGCAGCAACTTGGGGAGCAAATAATGCTGCTGGATAAACTACTGCCGAAGTACCCACCTAAATGATTGTTACATTTTTAATGTCAACACTGGGATTCCCATGTGCAGAATGAGCTAAATTTGCTTAAATACCACTAAACACAGATCACATGTTGCAAGTTCTTGCTGAGCAGCTTCTTGAACATCTGGATCCAGACCTTCTCCAAACCACACCACATGAGGGCGAAGTAACCCTTGGCAAGAAGGTATTTTGCACCTGAATTATGCAAGATTGCTCTTTCTCAACTGCAAAATAAATAATACTGTATTTTCTTTTCTATATATAGTGATTGAACCTTGGAAGCTGACTTTGTGGAATCGACGAATGTTTTACATCTGGATCAGGTGCCCTGAAAGTAATTGATTCGGTGCTCAATGTTTATGTTGCCAATGCATGAAATCAATGAATTTACCCTTTATCTTTTAATGCAGGGCATATTGGACTGTCTGTATTGATAGCAACATCATGGCATTTCAAACATCTTGTTTTGAAGAGGGTTCCTACAGTACAGGTAATGGAATACATTTTACATTATTCTTTTTGGAAATAATGCATGCTGAACTGGAATTTTGCATGGATAATTGTGCATGTACTCATTTCAGTGTTGGGCAGTTTTGTTTATATTGATCAATTAAATTGGTATACCATGTAATTCTATAATATTTTTGGATCCAGCTCTTTTGTGTAGCTCATCTATATTTTGGGTTATTATAACCAAACGTTTGTCTTCTTTTGCAAGTCTGTCTTCACACTCTGCAAGGGCAATATGTGCCTGCATATGGGTCAAGAAAGCATAGTACAGTTCTATATGTGTCCAATATAATTTAAATATATACTACGTACGGTATATATACAGGGTGTTTAATATATAAAACTCTCTGGACAAACATTAACGGGAGGTCAGGGACAGTGAGTTCAGAAACATCCTGTATATATGGTAAAATTTATATGCAACTGTATTGGGCTTTTTGGTGAGCACTAATTCCCTCCTGTAGTGATAAAATTCCCATACTAATGATGGATTTTTTAAAAACGCATCCATTGTCGCCAGATCCTAGAGATAAATTTTCCAGATTACCAAATCAATATTTTACTTTTGCCGTTACCTGGCATTGTGCCAGTTTAAATTATCATCCTGTACCTGCGCCTGGTAGGTCCTCCAGAAACCCCCGGCACCCCGAAAAGTGGGCACCCCAGATTCTGCGCTCACACCAGCGCCTGTTAAAACGGCCACTTTTCTAGCTTGTTTCAACGCTGAGCTGAAGGCGGAGAAGTCAGAGCTGGGTCTGGATTGCATTTTCAAACAATTGCAATTATTTCTAATAACAATTCTGTTAAACGTGAAAATGAACGGTTGAAATCCATTCATCTCAGCATTGATCCAAGTATAGTTTTCAAAACGCCGCTAGGTGGAGTTATATGCGCGCAGCACGATGTTGATACCAAGGAGATATATAACTGTGTCCAGGAGGGGCAACCTGTCTCGCTAGCCACGCCGCAGCTCCGGTCTGGTCATGTGACTAATGGGGGTGTGTCTAAAATGTTGGCTGGAACGTGGCGGCATATATAGCCACTGTACAGCACGGATCGCGAAGCCACGCCCTGCTATCCCATACATTGCCGCCATGTTCCAGCCACTGTACAGCACGGATCGCGAAGCCACGCCCACCTATCCCATAACGCTTTGCGGTTTTGCACAGTCACCCTTGAGCTGTGAAACCGGTTTTAGCCATGAAAAGGGGGTTGGGTTGCCCCTCCTCGACACAGTTATATACCTCCTTGGTAAGTGGGAGGTATTGCTTTCCCAATGTGCTGCCCACCCTAGGAAATTTGAAATCGACCCGTCCATTCCGGTTGTATGATTTAAGGGCCGCTGAGCCAGGACCAGACCTTAAAGGAGAACTGAAATGGTTTTTAACCTACAAGTTTTCTTCAATAAACATAAAGATGAGGTAAAAAGAAACTGTTTGCCACTTCCCGTTTCATAATACGGCGAATATTGGCTTATTGCCATATTCCTTCGTAAACGAAAATTTTAGAAAACCGCTGAAACCATAGGTGCTTCAACACATACAGAAAAACTTGCTGTTGTTGGTTTTTCGAAATAGCGCCCCATTTATTTTAAACTAAGCCCAAATGCGATTTCCCACACCAAAACACGCTACACCCGGCCATGCGTTTCGTCCACCCTTAATGAATAACATAGAAACCACTACTTGCATGTGTTACCACCATAAACAACTAGTGTTTGAGTCACCCGTAACTCCCAGACTCCAATTAACACCGTCAACTCATCAATACGAGTCTACAACTCCCAGACAGACACGTAATTCCCAAGATATGTACATTCAATTTGCATTGCAAACCGTTCTCTGCTTACCTAAGAAGGTAATGTTCAAGAGGATGGGCACATGACCAATCCACAACCGGGATCTTCAGGCATAGTAAAGGAAAATAAACACGTGGTAAGCGATACAAATATATATTTTTGTAAACCATGCAATAAATTCAAATTTCAGATCTCTAATCAAATTGGTGGTGGCATGGACAACCCTCAACCTGGGTCACCCGGTTTGGGAAAGAGGCCTACACAAAATGTATTTGCAAAACCCCTGAAACGACGAAATCATGATGATGGTAACCCTGCATGGAATTTGGAAAATGTAGTGGATGAACGCACCATTGATGACACCTCCAACCAAGAAGGTGACAACATGTCAAGATTCTACAAACTGCAAAATGTGAAAAAGTGTTCGCGGAAAAATACCAAAGGGAGGCCGAAGACCATCATGCAATGTTCCGCAAAATGCACGAAATCGAATCGGAACAGTTTCCCATATGAGTGCATGAAATATGTGGAAAAATATTTCAAGATGTGCTGTCAGGTTTTGATTCGGATGGGATGACACGTGTATATATGGATGCTGAAATACTGGCTATGGCATACAACGGACCATTATTATTAACATGGCAGCTCTAGAAGTGGACAAAATTGTTAGTTCTCTGAGCAAAATCTTAAACTGGAAAGAAAAATACTGCTCAAAGGTGGCAAAATAAAATTGATATAATCAAAGTGTGTTTACCACGGCGAGGTGCAAGGACACATGACACCTAAACAACCGGACTTACAGTCACAATTACTTGTCACTATTGTAAACAATGACAATTTGTGCATGGCAAGGGCCTTAGCTGTAGCCATTGCACATGCAAAATATATGAAAGACCAA